>JALBYF010000084.1:0-70442 GCA_023212725.1 Tranzscheliella williamsii | reverse complement strand
GGCAGGTGGAGCAGCTGCTGCGCGCGCGCATCCACGGGCTCGAGCACGTCGTCGTCCAGCTCGACACCGTCGCCCCCGCCCGCCCACCCCCCAGCGGCACCGCGACCCCCCTCTCCGCCTCCCCCTCCCACACCTCCCTCTACGACACCACCTCCCCAACCCTGCATAGACACTGACCCCGCATCCCCACTCCTTATCGCATCCGCACCTTTCCTTATCGCATCCGTGGCCCTACTGGCGCCGTCGGCCAGCGCTGGCCGTCGATCTAACAGTGTGTATTTGGAGACCGGCGGTGTTGTATCGCACGGTAAGAAGAAGTAGGCAAAAAAGGGACGCGGTGATTTCATGATTGCCATTCTTGATTTGATGATGAGAGTTGATCCTGGCTGGCTGCCGGCTTCCTCCATCTATCCTCTCTTGGGCGCACTTGGCATCTTTCTGGACTTTTCCTCTGCAGCGGAGCAGATACGAGCAAGATGGGCGGATATGCGATATCGACGATGGCGAGGGGTGGCGCGGGGTCGGTGCGGTGGATGAGCGGGAATGCGGGG
Source organism: Tranzscheliella williamsii (assembly GCA_023212725.1). NCBI lineage: Eukaryota > Fungi > Basidiomycota > Ustilaginomycetes > Ustilaginales > Ustilaginaceae > Tranzscheliella > Tranzscheliella williamsii. The sequence goes on along the minus strand of JALBYF010000084.1, from coordinate 69,891 downwards.
CGGGGTGGTGAGGGGGGGGTGCGCAAGGTGCGGCGGGGGGTGTCGGTGTTTGAGGGGAGGGGGGGAAATGGGGGGCGGCGGGCGGCGCCGCGGGCGGGGACGGATTGGGGGAATCCGCTGTGTGCGCGCGCGGGGGTGGAGCGGATGATGGTGCGGCCGCCGGGGGCTGGGTCGTGGCTGTCTGCGCCGGCGAGCGCGGGGGCCCGCCAGCCGGGACTCAAGGATGCGCACGCTGCGCTCAAGCTGCACCTCCTGCCGCGCGGGCGTGCCGTCCTGGGCGCGCCCGCGTCACCCACCCCCGTCCTCCTCCCCCCCCGCCCTGCCACCCCCACCACACCCACCCAGCCGCAGTCCAAGCAGGACCGCCTCCGCCGCCTCGCCGAACACAACGCTGGCGACTACGCCCGCTTCGCCACCCCCGCCCTCACAGGCCCCGCACCCGACCCACACACAGCCCGCACCGCCGCCATCCTCGCCGCCCACCCCGCCCTCGCCCCCGAGTCCAAACATCTGCTCCACTCCACCATCACCCGCTTCCTCGCCGAACACTAGCACATCCACCACCGCGCACTACCACATCTACCACCGCGTACTTGGCAATCGTGTTTCTCGAACCCGGCGTGTGGCTACAGCGAGCCTAGCAGGTCGCAGTACTGTGCGTGTGCGTGCAGAGGCGGGCGTCAGCGGCGGGATAGCCCAAGACTGCGCGGCGCTACTTACAATAGGGACGTGGTCGCTGGCGCCATAGCACTCGTGGCGGATCTCGCACGCCGCGGCGCGCGCCGCGATCCGGTCCGACAGCTGCACGTGTGTCAGCCAGCCGCCCGCACCTCGCTGCCTGCCCGTACTTACAATGAACGAGTCCAGCCGCCAACCGATGCCCTTGGCGCGGCAGAACCCGCGCCAGCCGTAAAACGCTACGCAGCGCAAGCATGTCAGTCGCAACACTCGCCTCGACGGCGGCGTGGGCGCGGGGGAGCTTACTGTAGTGGCCGACGGCGGCCGGGTGCGCGGCGCGCCAGACATCGCACAGCGCGCGCTCCGCCAGCAGCGCCCGGTGCGCATCACACTCGGCGGCCGTGTAGCCGGGACTCTTGTTCCACTTCTTGCTGGCCATCGCCACATCCCGCTCGTCTTGCACCACGTTCAGGTCGCCGCACCAGACCACCGGCTTGCGCCCATCCAGCGCGCCCACAAACGCCGAAAACGCCGCCATCCACGCCTGCTTGGCATCCATCGTCTGTCCACCATCATCGCGTCAGCATCCGTCACAGCAAAGCGGCAGCAACGGCAGGTTACAAATGTCGCATCCGTATCAGGCACCGCAGAGTAGCACGTCCCAGCGGACCGTCTGCGCAGCTTATGGCCGGAGCTGCTCTTCTCTGGACCGCGCAGCGCGCACACCCGCACCATCCCGGCGCAGCGAAGGAGGCGCAGGTGCCGGTCCATCGCCCCGACTCCGTAGGCAGAGGCACAGGGAAGGGAAGGGGGGAGGGGGGGGAGGGAAAAGGCAGCGCAGCACGTACCTTGAGGCCCTCGCCCGCGTTGACGGCGTAGGTGCCGACGACGTACGTGTTGTCGAATTCGAGCGTCACTGTCGAGCGATGTGGGGTGCAGCTTGGTTAGATCAGCGTGAGCGCGCGCGGGGGGTGGGGGCAGGGGACGTACCGATGCGGCCGCGCGTGTCGACGGCGTCGCAGCCGGGCAGGCCGTAGACGGCGCTGAGGGGCTTGATCTTGCTGAGCACGGCGATGCCGGCGTAGCCCTTCTGCTTGCCGATGCCCCAGTACTGGTGCGGGTAGAGGCGCGAGAGGCCCGCGTGGACAGGGACTTGATTCGCCTTGGTCTCGGACAGCACCAGGATATCGGCATCCTCGGCCTCGACGTAGCGCATCAGCCCCTTGGGCTCGGAGCTCTTCAGCGAGGTAATGTTCCACGCCGCTATCCGCACCGCGCCCGCCGCCGGCCGCGCATACGACAGCGTCGCCGGCATCTCGGTATTCTTTGGCAGCTCCGCGTCCGCCAGCGTATCCCCCGACCGCGGCGCCGACGCCGAGTCCCCATCCGCCACCGCCTTCTTGCGGCTCCTCTTTGTCACCGCCTCGTCGCCGGGACCCTGCGACGCGCCCTCCTCGTCCACCTTCCGCTTCGACGCCGACGCCGACGCAGACGCGCGCGAGGAGGCCCTGCGGACAGGCCCCGGTGGAAGCGCCATCACGGAGCTGCTCGTCCCGCTCGTCCTCCGGCTCCACGAAAATGCACGTAGCTGTGGCGCTGCTCTTGGCACGCGCGCGCTCGAGATCCGTCTAGCTAGACTGCTCCTCCAAGCTAGCATGCGCCCTTGCTATCGATGCGGACGCTCGAAGGGTTGCAGTGGTGGTGCGGTGCAACGCTTCGACTACAGCCAGACGATCAAGACCCGGACAAATGAAGCACAGCGGCGACCCTCCAATCTAACACCAAGTTGCCGCCCTGCCGCCCTGCCGCCCTGCCGCCCTACCAATCTAACATCACATCGTCGCCAGCACGGTAGCCCAAACGCACGTGACGGCACGCGGCTCCTTAAGGTGCGCCGCTCCGCGACAAACAACACTCCCTCACCTTCCCATTATTATCATTTTATTGCCATCCTTATTTCCCTTGCTCGCTGCGCCTCCGCTGGCTCTTCCCGTCATCATCACCCTGCACCTACGTCTGTATCGCTGCGCCAGAGACGGACAGTCCAAGCACCGAGGATCATCTGCCCGCTAGCGCATCCTCCACCCGCTTACATTGCACGCTACGACGAGAGCCGGGCAGTGGACTAACACCTCGTTGAAACCCGCCAGCAGACCCACCTCGAGGCTGACCCACCTCGAGGCTCAGCATCGTCGCCCTATTGGCGCGTCCCTCTGCTGCCTAGGCGCATTGCTGCAGCGATGATGGCGCCGCCCGCCGTGACGCCGCGGAAGGCGGCTGCGACTTCCTCTCACACCTACGCGGCAACACCGCACAAGACGCCGCTACGTACGCCCGGAGGTTCCAAGGTCGAGCAGACCTCCTCCACCCCTATCATCGACTTTCACGCTATCGAGAGCCAGAAGGAAAACGTACAGCCTCTGGCCAAGGGCCGCTCCGCCCACGCGCTCTCCAACACGCTCACCATGCAGCACAAGCAGCGCCAGGCGCTCCTCGCCGCCCAGCGCAGCGAACACGAGCAGACCGTCACCTCGGACGCCAACGCCGACTCGGACGATCCGCTGGACGCCTGGACCAAATACGTCAAGTGGTGCATCGACAACTACCCCTCCGGCCAGACCCACGAGTCCGGCCTGATCCCGCTCCTGGAAAGGGCCACGCGCCAGTTCAACGGGTCGGAGCAGTACACCAACGATTCGCGCTACCTGCGGCTCTGGATCCTCTATGCGCGCAACGTCGAGTGCGCACGCGACGTCTACAACTTTCTGCTGGCCAACGAGATCGGGACCAAGCTGGCCAGCCTGTACGAGGAGCTGGCTGTCGTGCTCGAGGGCCAGCGCTTCTACGACCAGGCCGACGCCATGTACAAGCTCGGCATTGCGCGCCGCGCCAACCCGCTGGATCGCATCAAGCGGCGCTATGAGGAGTACAAGACCCGCATCATTGTCGGCCAGCAGGCAGAGCTCGCCGCCACAGCCACCGCCGGCGGTGCTATGGTCGTTGCCAACTATGCCGATGCGCTCAGGGCGGCGATGGCCTCGGCGGGGCGCAGCATGCTCGGCCAGAAGGAGGCCGCCAGCGGTCCAGCGCGGAGCCAGGCGGCCAATGTGCTGCGAGGCGCCGGCGCCGGCATCAGCGCCATCGGCGCGTCCACCTCGCTCGCCAACAACGGCCGCAAGCTGCCGGTCTTTCAGGAGGCCGACGACGACCAGCCCCGCCCGCCGTCTGGCGCCAGCACCGCCGGCTGGCAGGAGATCGGCACCGTCGCCTCGCGCAACCAGGAGAATGTCCAGGCGGACCGGCTTGGCGGTGCCAAGAGCTTCCGCATCGGTGCCTCTGCCGGCGTCGCCAAGAAGCCCGGCGGCGGCGGCCTGGCCGTCTTTAAAGACTCGGACGACGAAGAGGAGGCCGAGGCGCCCGCAGCCGATCTGCCGGCCACGCCCAGCGCCGCCGGTGTCCTCAGCCCCAAAAACCCGTTCGCCAAGGCTGCGGCGTCCGGCCTCGGCCGCAAGCCTCCGTCCAGCGAAACCGACCTGTTGCGACAGAATCCATTTGCCTACTGGGGCGAGGGCGCCAAGCTCGTCCCTGACCCCGCAGACCTGGACCCAGCTTCGGCCCAGGCGCAACGCCAGACGCTGCCGGCGGGCGACAAGGGCCGGCCCCGCACCAAGACCACACTCTCGCGTTCGTCCAACCCGGCCCACCCGCCCCCCGCCGCCGCTACCACCAGCGCTGCTTCGTCGTCCTCGGCCAGCAAAAAGGAAAAGCATGCTGCTCCCGTCCACCTCCTCTACCCGTCCTTCCGGGATGCCGCCACGAAGGCGCTCTACAAGCAGCGCGGATGGCACAACGAAGTGATCCTCGAAGAACTACTTGCCGCCCAGCGGAGCCTCGTGCCCGCATCCGAACAAGGCGGTGACGCGTGGGACTACCTCGACGAGTTCCAGGGGCGGTGGCTGCCGGAGCGGACGACCGAAGAAGAGGCACCGCTCGCTGAGCCGGCTGCGGACGCGACGAGCGGCGGGTTGGCGTCGCGGGATGTGTTTGATCCGGACAACTCGGTGGCGAACGCGGTGGCGCTGAACCTGCGGCCGCACCTGAAGAAGAAGAAGAAGCGGGAGGGCGAGGCGACGTCCAAGACGACCATGAGCCCGACGCTGGTGACCAAGGCGACGCTGCTGGAGGTGGAGAACATGTTCAACGGCGAGGACAGCTCGTCGGACGAGAGCAGCGACGAGGAGGACGACGAGGAGGACGAGGACCTGGTTGCTGCGCTGCCGACGCCGACGCCGCTCTCTCGCCACGTGGCGCGCTCGGCGCTGGCGCATGACGAGAACGCCGGCGTCCGCGCCACGCCCTCGCGCACCCCGGGCGCCCAGCCCATCCGACTCCGACCCGGCCTCGGCGCCGCAACCCCCCTCCGCACCCCCCTCGGCACCAAAACCGCGCCACCCCCGCGGCTCGCCTGCCAACCTGTCTTCCGCGAGGAGGAGGACCAGGAGGACGCCGCGCCCCCGCCGGTCCCTGCGACGCCCATGCCCAGCCGACAGCCCGCCGCCCGCCGCTGGATCGAGCCCATGGTTGAGGAGGACGAGGAAGAGGAGGCCGCCGAGGAGGAGAACGACACGGATAGAGGCGAGGGCGGCGAGGCGGAAGCGGCGCAGACGGGCGACGAGGGGGAGGGCGGGTTTGAGCAGCAGGAGCACCTCTTCCGGGCGCAGTTCCAGCCGCTGACGCCGATCACCGAGGCGACGTTTGAGTTTACGCGGTACACGAGCGCGGCGACGCCGGGCGGGTCGGACGAGCGAAGCTTTGCGTCGACGTCCGGCGGGGCGAACCGGTCCGGGTGGAGTCAGGAGCACAAGGCGACGTTCGAGCTGACGCAGGGGCTTACCATCCCGTGTGCCGGCATGGACGACGACGGGTCGCTGCGCCTCGACGAGGTGCATACCCCGTGCTCGCCGATCGACGCCGCTATGCTCCGCACGCTGCTGGCGCGCCTGCGCACCCCGCTCGAGTCGCTCGCCTCGTACACCGATCTCTCCTCCACCCCCGCCGCCACCCTCGTCGCAGCCCTTCACAAGAAGTGCCGCTCCGCACTCGCCGCCAACCAGATGACGCGCAAGAGCATGGGCGGCACCGTCGTCCACGGCACCGGCCTCCTCTCGCAGCCCTTCCCCATCGACCTCGGCGATACCCGCTTGGAAATCCGCGGCAAGCTCGGCGAGGGCGGCTACGGCGCCGTCTTTCTCGCCTACGACGTGGACTACACCGCCACCCACACCTCGGACTCGGCCGACTCGGACGAGGACGACGAGGACGAAGAGGGCGAGCGGCGCAAACTGGTGGCACTCAAGGTGGAGACGCCGGCGAACCGGTGGGAGTTTTACATTCTGACCGAGCTTGCCGTGCGGCTGGACGAGGCGATGCGGCGGTCGGTGATTTCGGCACGGCGGCTGTATGCCTACTCGGATGCGTCGGTGCTGGTGCTCGAGTATGGGGAGAAGGGGACGCTGCTGGACGTGGTCAATCACGCGGCGGTGGCGGGGGTGGCGACGGCGGAGGGGGGGCTGGACGAGGTGCTTGCGCTGTTTTTTGTCGCCGAGCTGGTGCGCGTCGTGGTGGCGCTGCACCGGGCCGGGGTGGTGCACGGCGATCTGAAGATCGACAACTGTCTGCTCCGGCTCGACGAGGCGGGGGGCGGCGGCTGGTCGAATGTCTATGCGGCCGACGGCGGCGGCGGGTGGGCGGGGCGCGGGCTGACGCTGATCGACTTTGGCCGCGCGATCGACACGACGCTGCACGCCCCCGGCCAGACCTTCCTGGCCGACTGGGAGGCCGACACCAAGGACTGCCCCGCCATGCGCCACCACCGCCCGTTCGCCCACGACGCAGACTGGTTCGGCATCGCCGCCATCGCCCACTGCCTTCTCTTCGGCCGCTACATCGAGCTCCATCCGCAGCTAGAGCCGCTGGCGCTCGCCACGCCGTTCAAGCGCTACTGGCAGACCCACCTCTGGGCCCCGCTCTTCCACCTCTGCCTCAACCCCGCCGAGCCCGGCCAGCCCATCGACACCCCCGCCGTGCTCGCGCGCCTGGACACCTGCCTCGCCGACATCCACGCCTGGCTCCACGCCAACGCCAACAAGGGCGGCAAAAACCTCAAGGGCGCCCTCCGCAAGCTCGAAATCTGGGCCATGAAACAGCCCCACTGACCCCCACCCCCACACCCTCACTGCACACCCTCTCCGCATGCTCAATTCTTCTCCATCCATTTCGACCCGTCCCAACCGGGAAAAACAGCTACAGCAGGTAATGGATTGCGGGCGGGAACGCCAAGCGTGTGCGGTTTAGGGGCGCGGGCGGTCGATGGAGCGAAAGTAGTGCATGATGGCGTAGTCGAAGGGGGCGGGGCGGCTGAGGCAGTCGGGCAGTTTCTCGCCGAACGCGTGCGAGGTGGCGCGGCGGGCGGAGCGGCGGGCGGGGGCGGGGATGCGCGGGGGGTTGGCGAGTTCGGCGAGCGAGGCGGCGACCTTGTGTGTGCCGGTTGCTGGCAGTGTCGGATGCATGTAACCCGCCGAGGAGGTGGATGTGGTGGATGTGCACGATGGCGCGCGCGAGCCGTCCGAATCCGTACCCTCCTTGTCGCTGTCTTCTTCCGACGAGGGCGGGTCGCCGTACATGTAGCTGCGCGTGGTAGCGGCGCGGCGCGGGCGGGTGGTGTAGGTGCGGGGGGCGGCCGCTTGTGTCTGCTCGCTGGTGTCGGCGGAAGCGGATCTCCTGCGCCGCTTGGCAGCCGGTGTGGGAGTGCGGACGGGCGAGGGTGTGGCAGTGTCGACGTTGGCGCCGGCACGCTTGATGCGGATGGTCAGGCGGCCCGACGGCGCGGGCGCGGGCGAGGTCGGCGGCACCACCGAGGAGAGGAGAAAGTCGTAGCGCTTCAGCGTCTCGAAGGCATCGGCGAGCAGCTCGCGGCGGACATCCTCAATGCGCTCCTGCAGCGGCTCGGCGACACGGGGTCGGACACCATCGAGCCGCGCCTGGTCGCGCGCCACCACAATGGGCTGCAGCAGCCGCGCCTCGACCGCCTTGAGCTGCTCGATCCGCGCCACCAGCTTCTGCCGGTCGCGCTGCAACCGCTCCACCTCGGCCTTGCGCTGCCGCCGCTCCACCGCCTCCGGCCGCCGGTGCCGCCGCTGGTACGCCGCATCCGACGTATCCTCCCCCACCTCAGACCGCAGCCCGCGCGTCTTGGGCATGTACAGCGTCTCATCCCGCACCTCAAACTCGGGCGTCTCTATCAACTGCTGCCGCTTCACCGCCGACGTAGACACCACCTCCTCCTTCCCTGTACTACCCTGCACCCCCGCCGCCGAAAACGGAAAGATCGCCCGACCGATCACTGCCGGATCTGACGAGAGGACCACGCTAGAAGCGGCGGTAAGCCACTCGTGAGCATGTTGCGCCGCCTGTTTCGCCGAGCGCGGCTGCGGCAGCGACGGCGACACGCGGCGCGCATCGGCGGAGGAACTGCCTGCGCTCGATGCGGCGGGAGCAAAGCAGCGCGACGAGGGAGAGGAGATGGACGCGTCAAGCGTCAGTAGTTCCTCTTCCAGCAGAGATCCGGCCAGCAGAGACGAGACCTGCGACAGACGCGCCGGCATCAGTCGCCTGCGTGGCTGCACCGCCGTAGCACCCGCACCGCCCCGACCAGCGGACCCACCCCGTCCAGCTGCCCGCCCAGGCAGCCCCGCCGCGGCGCTAGACCCGGCGACAGACCTGTCCTTGCTGGCTGTGCCCGATGACGACCCAGCTGCATCACCGGACGACGTTGTGGCCGCCGGGCACAGCGGCGGCGGCGAGCTGGGCGGCGACGACGGGCAGTCTATCTCTTGGCGGTCGTGCGTCGACACCCACGCCGTCGAAGTAGGATGCCGCAAGCCGCTCTCTTGGCGCGCATCGGCGGTGGTTGCCGAGCGGGAGGGCGCCGCGGTCGAGGACGACAAAGAGGTGGTGAAGAGCGAGGCAAACAGGCCCGGCGCCATGACGGCCGGGACGGCACGGGACACGCACGCCAGCCTATACCGTGGGCGGAACCGCGACGGCTATGGACAGCGCATGGAGTGACGCCGCTCGCTCTACCGTCCACGGTGGTCGGACGGGCTGAGCAGAGGCTGGTCGAGCGTGATTCGAGGAGAAGGCGAGATACCAAGTGCAGCCGACAGATAGGGAAGCACCAGCAACGGTCTGGCGAGCAAGACGGAGGGGAAGAGATCAGAGCCAAGGGCACCCAAGACGCGCCCATGTCGCTCCGACGGTAACGAGCAAGAGCGGGGAGAAAGGCAGGCCGGCGTGCCTGACTCAATGCCAACAACAGCACACCACACCATCCTGCCTTCCCTTCCGCTCCAGCATCCACAATCTGCCTGACGCACCGCCACCTTCAACGTCTGTCATTCAGGCCTCCTCTCACCATCCTCAGCTTTTCACTCGTTCAGAGCAAAAACAAAGAAGAAAAAGGAAGACAAAAAAGAAAATCAGAAAGAAAGGAAAATAATTCGGTGCAAGTCAACGATACGACCCCAGCCAGCGCGAGCAACACCATCCGGCAGTGTGTCCGATGTGCAAGGTGGACCAGGTAGCGAACAATGTCGTTACAGATACAGAGATCGGCGTCGAGAAAATACAGCAAGAGCGCTTAGAGAACGTGCAGTGTGGCTCGGGGTAGAAGGGTTGGCAAAAGGGGTTGGGTCTGCTGGTTGTCGGCTCAAGGAGCAGCAAGGCACATCTCCATAAAGGTGTCGTAGTCCACCTGCACCCAACCGGAGCGGTTCTGTAGCGTTGGTCGCAGTCCAGCACGACGGATGCAAGGGCAGCAAGAAGGTCAGTTGATGTCTGCGGGTGGAGAAGCTGGAACGGCAAGAGGGAGCGATGACCTACGGTATCGCGTCGCTGGAAGGACTCGGTGAGCGTCTTGATCACCACACAGGCTCGGACGAACCGGTCAAAGGTGATGCCCGCCGCGGGTCGCTGACCACCGTAAGTGGGAGCCGGGGGCATGCCACCTGTACCACCAGCCGCCGGCGAATCCGCAGAAGGAACTAAGCGTAAGGTCAGCAGCAGAGTCAGCCGGTCAAGCCCTGCATGGTCGAGGCGCACTGTCGCTCGCCCAAGGAGGATCTACTTGATCGGAGCGGTGCGACCCACAGCGACGAAACTTACTGTACTTCTGGGTGAGAATATGGAGCAGCTTGGGCGAAAGGCGATAGCCAAACGACTCGAGGGCATTGGCCAGCTCGCGCTGATCGATAGAGCCGGATCGATCCTGATCAAAGTGTCGGAAGACGCCTTGCCAGTCCTGGATGTATTTCCAGAGACCGGCAAATTCGTTGAAGCTGATGTGTCCGCTTCGGTCGACATCAAAGACGCTCATCAGCATTTTGACGGTATCGAGGTCGAACGGCGTCCAGTCGCCGTTGACCAGCGCCTGGCTCAGTTCCTGCGGGTTAATCTGGCCGCTCTTGTCCGCGTCCACAGCGATGAACCACGACCACAGCTGTGGATCAGCGCCGGGAGGCGGGCCAGTGGAAGCGGTAAATGCCTGGGGACGGCCAGGTGCGCTGCCGTACGAAGCGGACTGGCCACCGTATCCGCCCTGCTGGCCGGCAGACGCTCCGTAGCCACCCTGCTGACCAGGCGGAGGTGCGCCGTATCCGCTCTGCTGACCGGGAGGCGGTGCACCATATCCACCTTGCTGGCCAGGAGGAGGCGCGCCGTAGCCACCCTGCTGGGCGGGAGGAGCTGCGCCGTATCCGCCTTGCTGACCAGGAGGGGCGCCATATCCACCCTGCTGACCCGGGGGTGGTGCACCGTATCCGCCCTGCTGTTGGCCGTAGCCGCCTTGTTGGGCAGGGGCGCCGTAAGAATACTGTTGCGACATGGTTTCTGTGTGCTGCTGACGGTGTGGATCGACCGTTGCGTATATGATGGAAGCCGTGAACGAAGCATGGATGACTGTCTGTCGCCGTACCTTGGCTTGCCTTCTCCCGCATGCCTCCACTCGTGCCCATCGCTCGACGATCTGACGCTGTTATAGTGAGTGGGAATCTTACAGCGTATGCGACCTAACATGCGTGGAGCGCGTTCGTCGTTCGTCGGCGACGCGCGTATACGCTGATGTGCATGTGGAGGCACGGTATATGCCACACCCGCTCCTCGTTCCTCACTCCTTCTAGGCTGAGCATCTGACTTGCTTGCTTTGTCCATCGTATGTCACTCGTAGCAGCTCAGGCGACATCATGATCCGGATAAGGCATCCACAAGGCACTTCCACTTTCAAGATCGACCATGCCACCACCTTGGCCGACCTCCAGCAGCATGTCGAGTCGCTGAGCGGCATCCCGCCATCCCAACAGGTTCTCAAGGCCGGCTATCCCCCCGCATCGCTAGATCTGTCATCGATCCGGTCGGACTGCTTGCTAACCTCCCCAGAGATCAAGATCAACAGCGGCGAGCAGCTCATCGTGGCACAAAGCACAGCCGCAGCCTCGGTCTCTTCTCAGCCCCCACCTCGCTCGCTGCCTCCTTCCACATCTTCGGCGCCCTTCGCTTCCACTCTCAAACCAAATGTCACCACTGCTACCGGCAGCAAAGCTCCTCCACCCAATGTCTTAGGCTCCGCCGCGCCAGCTCCCTACTCCCATTCTGCCCGCACCTCCGCACCGCCATCGACATCCAACTCCATATCCGCATCGACTGCTGTGTCTGCCGCGACTCCCGCCTCTTCGCATGCACATCGGACCGCTACCAGCTCTTCGTCAGCATCAGCAAAGGACATTCGAGATGGCTCCGTGTCGGTGCCTGTTTCTGGCGGCACCGAGGGGTATCTGACGCTCAAGGTCGTCCCCGACGATAATTCCTGCCTCTTCAACTCGGTAGCCTATCTCCTCGAACACCGGATTGGCGCAGATCTCTCCTCCGGCCTTCGACAGGTTGTGGCCGATGCCATTCGTAATGATCCAGAAGCATATCCGGATGTGGTCCTGGGGCAGCCGCGAGAGAAATACATTAGCAAGATACTCTCTCCAAACGCATGGGGCGGCGCGATCGAGCTCGCTGTACTCGCCGCTCACTTTAGCGTCGAGATTGACTCGGTTGACATCGCCACGGGCACCGTCCATCGCTTTGGCGAGGATCGCGCGTACCCCAACCGCGCCCTGCTCGCCTACTCCGGCATTCACTACGACGCGCTGTCGCTCCTTCCTTCCGCCGACGCCTCGCTCGAGCGCGGCACCACCCTCTTCCCCTCGCTCTCCGCCTTTGGCATCCCCCCCGACCAGGACCCCATCTTGAATGCCGCTAGCGAGCTTTCCAAGCAGCTCAAGGCGAGAAAGTACTACACCGATACCGCCCGCTTTGCACTCAGCTGCACGGCCTGCGGCACCAAACTAGTCGGCGAGAAACAGGCGCTACAGCATGCCAAAGAGACCGGCCACGGCGATTTCGGCGAGGTTTAGCTTAACAACCTCTGTACGGTATCCACCAGCGGAGATATCCTCGAGGCTGCCATAATGCGGCCCTCTGTTTCCCTTTGTGCAATGCTTGTTTATTCTGCCGCTGCTTTGCATGAGGCCACCCGTTCGACTAGATTGGCAAGAGATGAAGCGTGTGGCGCATCCCGCCTGCCAGCTTGTCCAGCGCTCCGCTCTTTCCTTTGTTCCCGTGTTGCGTCAGCGCCCGCATCATAACTTGGCCGCCCGGCTGCGCCTCGACACCAGACAAAGGGGTCTCCTTATGCATGCGTGCACGCCTCGCGCCGCAGACTGCCAACTGCCAACTACCGAGTGCCAAGTGCCAACTAGCCACAGTCTGGCACGTCGCATCCCCTTTGTCCATGCTCGCGGCCGCATCGCGATGCGTTTGCCCGCAGCGCCGGATGCTCAGAGGCGGTCCAGGCACCGGCGAGACAGCCGATCCACACAAGAAAGCGGAAGAGAGGCGTTCCTTCCTTTGTCCCCCGCCGCACATCGCCATGCGTCGCATGGCACGCGCCTGCCCTTGCTGTCCGTGCTTGTGCAACACTACGACCAAGTTGAGCAGCGCTATAAAGAACAGCTGAGCAAGGCGCCCATACCCGCTCTGCCCTCCCTCCACCCATCGGTTGCTATTGGACGTGCTGAGCATGTCCTTCTTTTCATCTCTGCTGCGCCTAGCGTGTGCCCTCCTTACCTTTGCCTCTCTTTGCCACACGCTGCCTCTCTCCTGCTCGGCGTCGCCGAGCTCCTCTCCACCCCAGAACAGTTCATGTCCCGGCACGACTCTTCTGGTCGATTTGCCACTCGGTACGGTGCTGGGCCGCCGCATGCCGAATGGGGCAGAGCGATTCACCCTCCCCTACGCGCAGCCGCCGCTCAAGGAGCTCCGCTTCAGCAGCCCGCAGCCGCTGGCCTCGTTCGGCACAAAGGGAGTGTACAATGCCACGGCTCTACCTCGCGCCTGCATGCAGGTCGCGGATTCGAGGTACGGCATCTCTGACCAGAACATGGGCGAGGACTGCCTATATGCTACCATTTTCCGACCCGATCCTTCGGCGTCGTCGGTCACCGCCAAGCCGGTCTTGGTCTGGATCCACGGCGGCAGCTTTGTGTCCGGGTCATCGTCCGCGCCGGGCTTGGACGCCTCGCACTGGGCGGCGCAGCACGACGTGATCGCCGTTGTCCTCCAGTATCGGCTGGGGATGTTTGGCTTCTTCTCTCCGCACGAGCTGCTCGATGAGGGCGCGGCGTCATCGTCGTCGACGAAGCTGGCGGGCAACCAGGGGCTGCGCGACGTGGTGGAGGCGCTGCGCTTTGTGCGCGCGCACATCGGCGCGTTTGGGGGCGATGCTGGGCGGGTGACGGTGGCGGGGCAGAGCAGCGGGGCGCACATGGTGCGCACGCTACTGGGCGCTCCTGCCGCGGCGCCGCTCTTCCACCGTGCCATTCTGCACTCGGACCCAGCCAACTTTGGCACGCAGTCTGCGCAGACGAGCGGCGCGGTGAGCGCATATGCGCTCGCCCGGTCTGGCTGCACCGAGCTGGCGTGTCTGCGCGCGCTCTCCGCCGATGCGCTGCTCGACGTGTCGACGCAGACGCTCGCCGCAGGGCCAGCGCTCGATGCGGCCGTGGCGCGCGCCGAGGTCTGGGCGCCGTTCCAGGGCACCTTCACCGGCGCGCCGTTCGAGCGCGACCCGGCGGGCTCGGCGGCGGCGGCGCAGCGGAAGCCGCTGCTTATAAGCACTGTCCAGAACGAGGGCGGTTCGGCGGTGGGCCAGCTGCTGGAGCCGACGGGCTCGTCGGTGACGACGGCGCGGTTGAAGGTCTCTCCAATGGAGCTGACGCGGGATGAGCTGCTGGCGCAGATGTTCAACGGCGGGCGCGGGCGCGCGCTGGCGCAGTGCGGCGAGTACAGCATGGCGCCGGCGCCGGTACCCGACGGGCTGCGCACCAACCTCGAGGCGGTGCTGACGCAAGGGATGTTTGCCTGCCCGACGTGGCACAATGCGCTCCGCTATGCCGCGGCGGCGCCCGTCTACGCCGCCACCTTCCGTCGCGGCCTCCGCTACACCACCAACGCACACAACGACTACTGCACCGCAGACCACCGCGTCTGCCACGAGGACGACCTCCGCACCCTCTTCGCCCCCCCACCCACCGCTCACCCCGCCGACCGCGCGCTCGCCACCGAGGTCCAGTCCCGCTGGGCCGCCTTTGTCGCCTCGGCCACCCCCAACTCCCCCGCCTACCCCGCCTGGGCCCCCCTCTCCCCCTCCGCGCACCATATCTCCCTCCTCCACCTCGGCGCACGCCCCTCCGCCCCGTCGCCCGTACTGCCCCTCTCCCTCACCGCCGGCCCGTACGCAGCCTGCTCCCAGCTCTGGTCCTCCACCGTCCCCTTTGACTGGCAAATGTACGGCTGACGCCTCGGTGTGCAATCTAACAGCCCCGCCTCACTCTTCACACACTCACCACTCAAGCTAAAGCCGCGAAAACGAACCGGGAGCCGTGCTAATCCAGATTCAACCAAGCATACAAGCACGTCATACTAGCCTACTACCCGTTCCAAATCTATTATTCATAGAATTGAACAACGTCGATGTGTGATCGGATACAGACGGAAAATGCAGTTACAGTTGATAGTAGTGCGGGTGCGCTCAGCGGCGGATCAATAGAATAATAATACCATGGTGCCAAGTTGGGAGGGAAGGATGGAAGCTCGATGATCGATGGGAAATGCGAGGGCGGAGCGGCGGTGTCATTGTCCCCACCATCTTCTCTGCCGCGAGAGAGAACATTGCATGCCGCCGTCTGCCGTCAGCACGTCGCTTCGAAGAGTATCGCAAACCGCACGACAGCTCTCGCACAGCGTTTTGCCGCCCATTTCCAGCATGGCCTCTGCCCAGGACTTTCAGACGCGCAGCGTCGGTGCGCCGCACACGCTGGAGCACCGCGTCTATCTGGAGAACACCAAGACGGGCGTGCCTGCGTCGCCGTTCCACGACGTGCCGCTGTTCGCCGACGAGAGCAAGACGGTGCTCAACATGATTGTCGAGATCCCGCGCTGGACCAACGCCAAGGTGGAGATCAGCAAGGAGGAGACCTTCAACCCGTTCCTCCAGGACACCAAGAAGGGCAAGCTGCGGTTTGTGCGCAACTGCTTCCCGCACAAGGGCTACATCTGGAACTACGGCGCCTTCCCGCAGACGTGGGAGGACCCCAACCACACCCACCCGGATACCAAGGCCAAGGGCGACAACGACCCGCTGGATGTCTGCGAAATCGGCGAGCAGGTCGGCTACACCGGCCAGATCAAGCAGGTCAAGGTGCTCGGCGTTATGGCGCTCCTCGACGAGGGCGAGACCGACTGGAAGGTGATTGTGATTGACGTCAACGACCCGCTCGCCCCCAAGCTCAACGACGTTGAGGACGTCGAGCGCCACCTGCCCGGCCTCATCCGCGCCACCAACGAGTGGTTCCGCATCTACAAGATCCCCGACGGCAAGCCCGAGAACCAGTTTGCCTTTTCCGGCGAGGCCAAGAACCGCAAGTACGCCACCGAGATTGTCCACGAGTGCAACGAGGCCTGGAAGCGCCTCGTCTCGGGCCAGGCCGACCCCGGCGAGATCAGCCTGACCAACACCGCCGTAGCGGGGAGCAAGGGCTTTGTCCAGCCCAACGACGCCCTCGTCGCCAACGTCCCCGCCGCCCACCCGCAGCCGCCCGCCCCGATCGACCCCAGCATCGACAAGTGGTTCTTTATCTCCTCTTCCTCTTTCTAATCGTGTCGCTCCTCAGGCGCATCAATTCTGTCTCGGTAACGCCAGCTTTCTACCAATCTATCTACATCACCTCGGTTGGTTTTCGAGTGGCCTGTGTTGTCTGGGTCTAGAGTACAGTGGCTGGGTCGTTGGCGAGCTCGGGCTGGATGTCGGGGTGGAGGAGTTTCTGTTTTTTGCGCTGGGCGGCGAGTTTTTTGCTGCGTTTTTTCTTCTGGTTGGCCGAGGGGGGTGGGGTGGGGAGGGGGGAGGCGAAGGGGTCGGGGTGGCGGACGAAGCAGGCGACGAAGAAGCCGTTGCAGGCGGAGACGTTGGGGTTGGTGGTGGGGGAGGAGCCGCCGGGGATGGCGCGGAGCATCTTGTTGGCGCGGGCGGGGAGGGAGCAGGCGGCGGGGTTGCCGCGGTGGGGCCAGGCGGGCAGGACGGCGGTGCGCGGTGCCAGTGTCCATCCGCCGGCGCCCGCCTCGGCCGACGCCAGCGCACGCTCGACCACCGCCTCGTTCTCCACCCCCTCCACCGAGCACGTCGAGTAGACCAGCCGCTGCAGCGCGCCAAACCGCATCGCGTGCCGCACCATCAGCACCTGGAACTCAGCCAGCTGCCGCAGCCGCCGCTCCCGCTTGCTCAACCCCTCCCCCTCCCCTTCTCCCTCGTTGCCATTGGCGGTGGCGTCCGGCTCGGCGTTCTCCGCGTCGTCGTCCTCGGTGAGCCAGTCGAGCCGGTTGACTATGCCGGTGCCGCTGCAGCTCGGGTCGAGCAGCATGTGTGTCACGCCGGGGTAGTCTTCGGGGAGGGTGGTGAGAAAGTCGCGGCGGTGCGCTTCGACGATGCCGCCGGTGGAGGTGGCGGCGCCGACGGCGGCAAGCCGTTGGGTGAGGGTGCGGAAGCGGGCGGGGTCGCGTTCGAAGGCGAGGATGCGGCCGGGCGGGGTGGTGCCGGATTTTTCGCGCATGATGGCGGCGAGGTGGGAGGTTTTGTTGCCGGGGGCGCTGGTGGCGTCGACGACCAGCGCGGCGGCGGGCGGGTCGAGCACGAAGGCGGGGAAGCACGAGGCGAGGTCCTGGAGGATGATCCAGTGATGGCGATACGCCTCGCTCTGCACCAGCAGCCGTGTCGCGCGCGGATGGAACGCCAGCAGCCCCGGCACATGCCGCGAGACGGCATACTGGCGCACATGCGTCAGCTCGTCCGCCTCGCTCCGCATCCACCGCTCGCCCTCCAACCAGTCAAGCACCCGCTCCACACTGGCGCGCAGCGTATTCACCCGCACCCACCGCGGCACCCGCCCCGCCATCTCCTCGTACAGCGCCCCCGTCCGCAGCTCCTCCAGCCGCCCCACCCCCCGCCGCAGCTGCAGCCGCACCAGCGCCCCATGCACCCCCGCCCGATACCCCTCCAGCACCGCCTTCGGCGCCCACCCCCGGCTCGCCTGAATCCCGCGCCGCTGGAACACCAAGTCATGACTCAGCACCAGCAGCA
Source organism: Tranzscheliella williamsii (assembly GCA_023212725.1). Lineage (NCBI taxonomy): Eukaryota > Fungi > Basidiomycota > Ustilaginomycetes > Ustilaginales > Ustilaginaceae > Tranzscheliella > Tranzscheliella williamsii. The sequence goes on along the minus strand of JALBYF010000084.1, from coordinate 52,421 downwards.
GCGCCTCCTGCGACGGACCCTCCCCGCCCGCCTCCTCCGTCACCCTGGCCTTTCGCTTCCCCTCGTCCTGCTGTTTGCCCTTGCCGTTGTCGTTTGGTTTGTTTTTCGCCTTGGGTTTTGCTTTGAATGGGTTGGTCCGCAGCGAGGCAGGCTGGAAGGTGCGCCCGTCGCGCTCGAGCACCTTGGCCTCCTGGAGCGCGTGCCAGAGCGCCGCACGGTAGGCGAGCGTGTTGACCAGCACCGCCAGCACCCGCCCCGCATCCGCACTCCCCGCCGCCGCCGCCTTCACCGAACACTCATCCCGCAGCACCCGGTCCAGCGCCCGCGCCGCGCGCAGGTAAAAGTCTGCCATCGCCCCGCGTCCGTCGCTGTCGCCAAGTCGTCAAATGCCCCCACTCGTCGCCGCTATGGTTGCAATAGGGTCTCCGCGCTACCACCAACTCTTCGCATTCTCCCCCAAAAACCTCCCAAAACTACCACTTTTTCCACTTTCCACTTTCCATTCCCGGGTTTCGGTCCTTTCTTCCGCTTCAGACCGAGTCCCGAACTCAACACTTTCACTGCGAAAAACGCCAGTGTTACGGTGCATCTGCTTGGCAGCACAGCGTGTGGCGGAAGCACGGGAAGGTGGCTCTCACGCGGCGACCGTCATGTAGAAATACGGAAACGGGGCTATCGATGGCGGGTATGGGGTGGACACGGCGCGGGCAAGTACAGGTGCCGGTAGCCGGGCACAGGAGGGCGCCAGGCCGGGATGGCACGTCCAAGCCCAGGGCGCCGGTGGGCCTTTTTGGCAATCTGCCAGATGCCCGTGGGGTGGGTTGGGACAGAAAGAGTGTGTGTATACGTGGTAACGAGTGTTAGACCGGTCGAGACGAAAAGCCTTGGTATTTCGCGGGTGAGCAGCGGCGGGATGGCTGAGGTGAGCCCGCTCTACGGCTGCGGCGCGGCAGCTGGGGAGACATTGGTGTTGTGTGCTGCGTTTGGCAGGGCGGGGGCCGGCTTGAGCGCGGTGGCAGCGCCAGCATCCGCGCGTTGCACCACAGTATCGGTGCTTTCAACATGCTCAACGGGCTGCAAGTTGACAAGCGGCGAGCTGCTGTTGCCGCTGCCAACAAAGTCCTTGCTGTTCTGGCGCGAAGGCGTGCGCTGCCCGTGCTTCGGCGGACGTGGTGGTGCATCTCCCACCAAAGCGCTCGTCGAAACACCACCAGGGGCAGCAGCTTCCGATACCCCGTGTCCAGCCTCGGACTGCGAGCCAGTAGGGGTGGCAAAGCCGACCGTCTCAGACGAGGGACGGACAGCCGACTCGACGCCGGACGCATCCTTGATCTCTTCAACTCGACCGTTGGCGGCGCGGGCAGACTCCCCAGACGGTGCAGCAACCTCGGCATCTGCCGTCGATCCCGAGGCCTCGGAAAGGTGCTTGCTAATCGAGCTTTGACGCTGAGGAATTTCTTGGCCGGCTGCCAACCCTCCCGAAGCCGAGGGAGAGGCCCCGCCGTTAATGACACCAGCGTTGCTGTCAGCGCTGTTGGCATTTCCGTTGGCATTTCCATTGGCATTTCCATTGGCATTGACGTTGCTGTTAGCGTTGGCGTCGGGAGCAGAGACGTTCGCCGGGACTGGCTTGCGGGAAATGCTGCCGGACTGTCTCGAGGCGACCGAACCGTTGGCCGAGCCGCCAGCAAAGCTGGACTTGCGGAACGGTTGATTCCGGACGGGCACGTAGGCAGAAGGAGCGCCGCTGACGCTCGCTTGGGGAGCGGCAGAAGGGGTGGATGGGTTAGCGCCGACAGAGGAGAGCCGCGGTCCAGCTTCTTCAAAGATGGTTCCGTCCGGCGCGCTCACGATGGACGACTGGGTAGGCAGAGAGGCTTTGAACTTGTGACTCTCCTCCAGATCTTTCAAGCTCTTGAGACCCACCGAAGATCGGGGGGCATCGGCGGCCGACTCGAACGAGATCTGTTCGAGCGGCTTGAAAAGATCGGAGGGATGTTCTTCGACTGCGTCTTGGTCTTTGAACGTGGGAATCCACTGCCTTCGTTCTTTTAGGAATTTCTGCAAGTCAACGGGGCGGAGGGCCTCGGCGGTGGTGCGGGAAGTCAGGTCGATCTCGTTCCATTGTACACCCTTGCCGGCGAACAGCTCTGATGGGCGTGGGCCGCTGGTGGGAGTAGCGGCAGTCAGCCCACCCGTCACATTCTGGTCCACAGCATCCAGAAGGGAACCGCCGGTGCCTGCAGGCGTGTGAAGAGCGGGCGCAGTAACTGAAGACGAGATAGGAGGAGACTGGGGCGTTGCGGCGGATGGGTTGATGCTGGTACGGCTAGCGGCGCCTTTGCCACCAGCAAAGTAGTCGGCTGGAAGCGAGGGCTTGGCCTGCTGGGAGGCGGTGGAATCGACGCTCTGGGAGCCCTTCCTACGGGTGCTGCCGAAGAACTTCTTCATGTTGGTCGAATTGCGAGAACGGTGGGAGGAGGTGTCGGAGGCTTGAGAAGGCCCACGTCTATTCTGAGAAGCGGAAGAACGAAAGCCAGGGCTGTCGCCAATGACGTCGGATGCTTCGCTGTTATGATGGTGCGCAGCGGTTGTGGGCGGCGGATCGCGCTTGTCGATGCTGGAACGGTCGGAGAGAGTAGATTTGCGGGATCGGAGGCCAAATATGGCCATGTCGGAACTTGGCACAAGAAAGCCGCAGAGTGGATGGTGGGCACGGCAGAGCTTCGATGACGGCTCTATCCTACTGATAGCCAAAGGAGAAACCGATGGACGACGTTGTAGCCAACAAAGCGCGTTAGCAGCGAGTGTAGAGGTGCAGGTAGGCGAAGAGGCCAATAGGAGGAAGCGATGAGAAGATCGAAGAGGAGCGCAGGCGGAATGAGCGGTGAACGGATGGGGTTAGCGTGCAAGGACGGCGGAGTGAGCGTAGGCGTGAGCACAGGCTTAGAGCACACTGCAACTGGATGCAAGTTGGGTCGAGTCCAGCCGAGCCAAGCCAATGAAGGATAGGTACGACCAGCTGTTTGAAGGGAGGGGAGGAAAAGGCACGAGATGAAGGTGGACCGACCGTCACTCACTGCTGTAAGCTCTAGTTGACAGTCGCAAGTCTGAGTCCAACTCAAAGATTCATGTCCTGATTCTACAGTATTGCAGTTGCCGACTACTATAGTCAGAGACGACTTGATTACTGCGTGCGTGCGTGCGTACGTGTGCGTGCCCTGCGTTGCGTGCATTTGGAAAGCGTGTGGGTGTTGTATACCTGCCAGTAGTAGTATTAGTATTAGAATAGCGTTACCATTTTCATTCAAGGTGGCTATCACCACCTTCGGCGTCGGCCTTGCTTAACTGTAAATTCTCCCTTTTGGCGTGACATCAGGTCGTTGGTCCATGCCCTTGCCTTCTCCAGATCGTTCTGTCTTCTTGTCGTTCCAACGCCGGCCTCTGCACCGCCGTCGTGAACAGAACAAGCCCTGCCAGCTTCCTCGTCCCGGCACCGTACGGCTAGGACGGAGCGATGCCTGTGCCAGGCGCACCTCACTCATCATCAGGCCGCCGACACGCTTGCTAGCAGTTACAGTGGGCAGTCATAGTGGATGTGCGAAGCTGGAAAGCGCACGGATGTCTACTCACAATAATGAGAATCCGAGGTTATGAACCCATGCTTGTTAGGTCGGGTTAGCTTCCGCTTTAACAATGGGACGTGATCGATCTCGTGCGAATGTTACTGTTGCGCGCTTTCCACTGCGAGAGGCTTTTGGAGAAGAAGCTGGAAGAAAAGTCAGCACGGAGTAGCTGCACGCGCCCTGTTCAGCTCAAAGCTCTGAATTCGCCTTCTCTATACAAACGCAGACTGAGCCAAGCGTGATCCAACAGCAAAGTGTCACTTTCCGCCTTCTCTTCAACGGCCTACTACCCACGTCCATCCCCTCTCCTCGTACGCGCCGTCTTGTCCGCAGCTTATCGGATCTGTGCCTCCTCTCCGTCGCTGTTCATCACCTTCCACTTCCGCAGCCATGTCGGGTCAACAACCCGTGTTCGTAATGAACACTGGTCCAGAGCGACAAACCGGACGTAAGGCGCAGATCTCCAACATCACCGCCGCAAAGACCGTCGCCGATGTTATTCGAACCTGTTTGGGCCCCAAAGCCATGCTCAAGATGATCTTGGATCCCATGGGCGGCATTTTGCTCACCAACGATGGCAACGCTATTCTCCGTGAGATCGAGGTCGCCCATCCAGCTGCCAAGTCTATGATCGAACTCAGCCGAACCCAGGATGAAGAAGTGGGCGATGGCACCACCAGTGTTATAATCCTCGCAGGCGAGATTCTCGCACAGTCCTTGTCGCAGCTCGAAAGAAACATACACCCCGTCGTCATCATCTCGGCTTTCAAAAAGGCGCTGGCCCGCGCCCTCGACATTATCGAGGACATCTCGGTACCAGTAGACGTTACCAACGACAAGGAGATGCTTGCCCTTATTAAGACCTCCATCGGTACCAAGTTCGTATCCAGATGGTCAGAACAGATGTGCAAGCTTGCACTCAAGGCCGTCCGCACGGTTGCTATGGTCGACTCCTCCACCGAGCTTAACAAGACCGTCGACATCAAGCGGTACGCACGAGTAGAGAAGGTTCCCGGTGGAACCATCGAAGATTGCCGAGTCCTTGACGGTGTCATGCTCAACAAGGATGTCACCCACCCCAAGATGAGAAGGCGTATTCAGAACCCCAGAATCGTTCTGCTCGACTGTCCGCTCGAGTACAAAAAGGGAGAGTCGCAGACCAACATTGAGATCACACGCGAAGAAGATTGGAACAAGATTCTCGAGATCGAGGAACAACAGATCCAGTCTCTCTGCGAAAAGATCATTGAATTCAAGCCCGACCTGGTCTTCACCGAAAAGGGCGTATCCGACCTTGCTCAGCACTACCTTCTCAAGGCTGACATCACCTGCATCCGACGTGTCAGAAAGACCGACAACAACCGTATCGCACGAGCCACCGGCGCCACCATTGTCAACCGTGTAGAGGATCTTAGAGATACGGACATCGGCACTGGCTGCGGGCTCTTCCACATCGAAAAGCTGGGTGATGAGTACTTTACCTTTTTGGAAGAGTGCAAAGAGCCCAAGGCCTGCACCATTTTGCTCCGTGGCCCGTCTAAGGACATTCTGAATGAGATCGACAGGAATTTGGCGGACGCCATGGCAGTAGCGCGCAATGTGGTCTTCAATCCGCTCTTGGCGCCAGGAGGAGGGGCGACCGAGATGGCGGTGGCCTATGGACTTTCCGAGTTTGCCAAAGAGCTGGAGGGCGTCGAGGTGGGGCCGGTGCGGGCCGTGTCGGATGCCATGGAGGTGATCCCACGGACGCTGATCCAGAACTGCGGCGGCAATGCGATCAAGACGCTGACGGAGCTGCGCGCCAAGCACGCCAACGGCGAGCACTCTTACGGCGTCGACGGCGAGTCGGGCAAGGTGGTCGAGATGAAGGAGTACGGGCTCTACGAGAGCGCCGCCGTCAAGATCCAGACGCTCAAGACCGCCATCGAGTCGGCCTCGCTCCTTCTCCGCGTCGACGACGTCGTCTCCGCCAAGCGCGGCCGTCAGCCCGGCGGCGGCGCCGGCCCTGGCGTCCAGGCCCCCGACGCAGGCATGGGCGAGGACAACGCCCCCGACATGCCCCAGATGTAACTCCTGCAGCCCCCAGCAAACAACTGCCCTCTTGTATTGGTACCCTGTCTCCCCAATCCATCACCGGCGCCATCTCGCGTCCATGCATACATTCTGAGACCACCTACACACGCTGTGTTCAGCCGGTATGCGCAGACCGCGGGCAGCGCTGCACGCGGGGTACGGGCCAACATGGTATCTTTAAATGCACGACAGAAAGGGGTAGTAAAGAGGCTCGAAACGGCGGGCGAGACTGCGCAACAGGCAGCAGTCTGCGGGTGTAAAGGCGGATAAACTTGCTTGGTGGTAACGGGTGTCCAGACCAGCGTCGCAGGCCGCAAGGCGAGGAAGGGCCGGGGGCGGGGCGAGGAAGGACTCCAAAGAGCAGACGGGATCGCGGGCGAGGCAGGCCGCTACGGCGTCTCGATCGACGACGGGCTCTTGTCGCTGATCTTCTCTGTGCCCTTCTCGGCGTCTTTTTCGAGGATCTGCTCTGCGGTCTTGAGCTTGTCCTTGTCCTTGTCCTTGCGCGCCTCGTCCTTGCCGGTGTCGGCGATGTCCTTGCCGTCCGAGCCGCGCCAGATGCCGTCGCGCTGGTCGACCATGCCGTACAGCTTTGTGCTCTGGTTGCGGCTCAGCGCCGACATCCACTCGTCGACGATCTGTCTCGAATCGACCAAGACGTTGATCTCTTGCGAGTGGAACCAAGACTGCGTGTCCTGGTTTCCCGAGCCAAGGACCGCCACTTCGCCATCGAAGGCGGCGAATTTGACGTGGCAGTTCCGCTGCTTCCGCACCGCGTTGAGCGGTCGCGTCATGTCTTTGCCGGTATACCAGTAGACCTCGAGGTACTTTTCGTTGCCTTTACCCTCGCGGCGAAGCTGGCGATAGAACCCAGTAACTACCTCCTCGTTCGTGCCGCCCTGGAAAGGCATCGACTCGGACTTGTCATTGAAGCCGAGGTCCAGCCACAGCTCAACCTTGACATGCCTGCGGACAGCCGCCAGCACGGCCGCCTTGATGGGCGAGGCGTTGAGTGTCGGAGACTGAATAAAGATGTACTTCTTGGCGTAGCGGAATCCTGCCAGCCAGGCAGCATCCTGCGGGTTGCGGATATCCGAGTGGCCGGGCGTACCGTGAGGCCTTCGGTTGACGAGCGCCATAGGTACCGGCTCATGCGGTTTGTGGAAGATATAGGGCTGGAAGTCGAGCACGTCATTGAGTGCTTTGAGCTTCTCTTCAGGTAAGTTGTCCGCTCGCAATTCGCCTTGAACCTTGGAATTGTTGGCAAAGTCGAGCGCTTTGTTGATCGCGTTGAGACGTTCTGCAGCCGAGGATCTGGATACGTGCGACAGAGTCCGTCGATGAATCTGCCGATACGCAACCGCCCCAGGCGCTCCTTCATTCTCGGTTGCAGTTGGTGCTTCCACCGCTTCAACGGGTGTCTTTTTGGCCCCTGCGCCGGCTTCCTGCGTTGTATGTGTATGGGTCGCGGCAAGGGGAGTCTCAGTACCGGATCTTGCAGCAGGCACCACAGTCTTCGATTCCTCTACCATCTTATTGCCGGCTAGGTCGCCAGTATAGGCATCGTCGCTCTGCTCGCTGCGCGGGTCTGCTTTAGGACTGACGGAACCTTCGACGGCCGTGTGACTTGGGGCTCCGTCCAGCAGGCTCGTCTCATCTTCCTCAATAGAGCGACGCCAATCTGGGGTTTCAGCATGGTCTTCCTCCACAACAGCGCTGGGGATATTGACACCCGCCAGGGTGGTCTTCGGTCGAGGGTTTCTTCGCACTTCTTGAGCGACGTTCTTCGAACTACTCTGGCCGAGACCAAACACCTCCAGAGCGCCTTCAGCCCAACCACGAGGTTTACTGCCCTCGGTCTTCATCAAGGCTTCGACCATCTCGGCGAAGTTCTTGCGTGGATGGGGCTGGGATGGCTCGTTCTTCGCAGCCGGAGAGGAGGCTTCCTCCACGTCCACCGCTGGAGCGGTGTCATGCTTGTCTTTACCGTGCGCCATACTCTGAAAGTTGCTGAAACGCTCTCCGAGAACTTTGTGTGCCCACAGAGCGCCGGCTTTACGAGCAGCTTTCTCGCCATCGACAGGCTGATCCTGGCCAAGATTGCGGACAGGCGAAACTCCCGTTTTGGAACTGAAGCTGTCTCTCCTCATGACTTGATCTACGACGTCGCCGAAATGAAATCCGAGCGGACTCTGCAGACTCTTTTCCTTCTCGTTCTCGGTCTCCGTGTCTTCGTCGTGAAGCCGCTTGCGAACGTTGAGGGCAAGCTGCTTGAGCTTCTCAACGGTAAGTGAAGGGAGCGTACCCTCACTGCCTCTCAGAAAGGCCGAAGGCGAGGGTGCGACCGGCGCAGGAATGCTGAGGCAAGGCAGAGCAGGTTGGAGTCGATTACCCCAGCTGATAAGCGCGTGATCATAGACGGAGTTGACAATGTCGCCCTCGAATCGGACGCAAGCCTCGATGTTGGGCCGATCTTGAATGTTGTTGGAGTTGATCAGCGCCACCTGTCGATCGACGATAAGGAGCTTGGCATGGAATGTGCCCATGAGAGGCCTGTGATAATTGAGAATCTCCATATTGAGGTTGGGGATCTCTTCTTCCGTGGGCAGACCATTCGCTTTCCACATGCCCGGTGGCACTGGCTTGCGCAGGCGGAAGAGATCGGCTAAGGTTTGAGGACCCCTGTCCCACATTACTTTAACGACGATCCGCTCCTCGGCGGTAGGGGGGCCGAGTTCGATGTCTTCAACGGGCTCGCCGTTGCTCTCGTCCTTCTCTGTGCGTGCTAGTGAGCCTGGAGCACCGTCCTGCTTCAAAACCTCGTCTTGGATTTTTGCTTCTTCAGCTTGTGATGTAGCGCTGCCGTTGGCTTGCATCGACTTGTTGGCCTTGTTCGCTTCGAGGGCTTTTTGCTTTCGTCGCTTTTGGACGCGGCTGTTGAGCTCTTGCAAGGCTTCGGCTATACGATCCACGTTTTTGCCTTCCTGCCAATAATTTGTCAGGAGGATGACCTCTTTGCGTGCGGCCACGATACAGTCGTAATAATGGCCGATGATATCAGGGCCTGTGGAAAAGATGGAGAGGGGGACGATACCGGTGGTGGCAAGCAGCGGAGGCGAAACAACACCAGACATGGGACTACGAGGCAGGGGTAAGAGACAATCGGCGAGGATCATAAGGTAGAGGCGCGAAGGGCCTCCTTGCTGCTCGGACTTGTACCCGTAACGATGGCGAACACGCTCAAGCTCTTCATCATTGGGCTCTCTATTGTCTTTGTGAACAGCACCTTTGTCCCAGACCCAATGTTTGCCTCTGCCTTCTTCGAGCTGTTCCTTGATCTTGAAGCGGATGATTCCTCTCTTCGCTGCTGATGGTGCAGGAAAGAGATGCTTGGCGGCGGCCGAGGGCGCCAGTGTGGGATCGGCAGCGACGGCTGAGGTGATAGTAGGCTGCGATGACTGAGGCCGAGCATTCTGATAGGGGCCTACCTGATCGCCAGCTGAGACATGGGCGTTTTCGAGAGCCTCTCGGCGGATTTGTGACGAGCCACAGATTGGCATGATGTGCTTGTACCGTGGCCGGAAGCAGGCTCGTCGGACTGTTTTCTAGCAAGGGACTGCAAGACGGGAAGGCTGACGAGCCAAGTCAAGTTCCGGCTATCGAGACCGTTTCAAGAGCGCGATGTGGGGAAGCAAGATCGCGTCGCAGCGGTAACTGAGGTGTGCAGCGTCGGTGGTGGACACAGTGATGAGCAAGGGAACGGAGATACGCAAGTAGAAGTGATCACGTCTGTACGGAACAAGAAGAGGGAAATGGGTGAGGTATAAGCTTGGGTGACGTTGTAAAGGAGGAGCTCGAAGCGACGGCATGCCGCGATGGGTTCATCACATCCACATTTTAATAACAATATAATGTGAATGGACTGGATTCTGAGCTACGTGAAGCGGTGCACGCTCTAAGGTGAGGCGGTGGAAAAGGTTAATCACGCCCTGCCGAAAAGACGAGATGCGGGACGTGCAGCCAACGTCAAGTCACTCATGACTCTCATGACTGCTTGTCAACGTTGCCCAGCCTTTTAATAATATCAAAGGTAAGCTCACTCTGCCGGTTCGGCTCGTCTGCTGGATCGGGCTGCCGTCCGTCTGCTTTCACTGCCACTTGGCACTCTATGCCGATCCAGCGCAAGAACCAAGGAAGCAAAAGCTATGTCGGATGAACCGGCAGACCGGATTACTATCACATCACCGCCATAATGTGACCGCCAAAAAGTACGGGAGAGACTCTGAAGCCGTTTCGCCTTTTGTTACAACCGCACTGCCGAATGCTAGGCCCCATGCCGGTTTGCTTTCGGCAGCGAGCGTGCTTTGGTCCCCTTTCGTCATCACACGTGCCGCTTGTCGCTTGCCCGAAAGGAAAACCTCCGAGATCCGATGATTGGCAAGCAGCATATTCGGGCGGATGCGGCACAGCGTCGGCATAACAGACTGATGGCCAAATCTATCATATGCTAGCATCAAGTTCCGGTCTTCACTTATGCTCCCCGACTCTGCAACATAATTGAGTGCCGACTACCCTTCCAACCGACTCCTGGGGCAGGTATCATGACCGTGGGCGTGAAGAAAGCAAATCCGTATGTTAGATTGTGTTCTTCCCGCAAAAAGTGTGAGTGTGAGTGTGACATCGCCGCGTTGATAAGCGGGTCACGCGGACTGGATTCCTCCATGGAAGACGGCGTCGAACGACTGCCATGGTAGGCTAAGCTCATCCAAGTCTCCTGACGCTTTGGCGCTTCCAAGCTTAGCACCTGTCTATCACCACGTAATCACTGGACTGCTTAGCTCCGTTCTAGCTGGGATTCGTTTGACATGCCAGAGCCGGCAGCGTCGTCGTCCGCTCCGCCATCGGCGTCGCCACATCCGGCCCACATCTCAACTAAGATCAAAGAGGCGCTGTCACACGATGCGCCCTTCTGGTCGTTCGAGTTCTTTCCGCCAAAGACTACGCAAGGTTTCGCTAATCTATATGATCGCATCGCCCGTATGAAAGCGAACTTGAACCCCAGCTGGATCCACGTCACATGGGGAGCTGGCGGCACTACCGGTGGCAAGTCTCTCGAGCTTGCAGGTCGAATTCAGTTGGGCCAGTTGGATCCGAATGTCGATCTACCTCGACCAGCCCAGGACTTAGCACCGTTTGCTTCCGAATCACCAAGCGGGAGTCGGTACGGCGGCGTTGAGGACCACTGTGCTCAAGATGCATGCGATGTCTGTCTCCATCTCACGTGTACTAACGTGGAAAAGAGCGCTCTGGACGAAACTCTTGCGACCGCCAAACGACTCGGTATCAGGAACATCCTCGCCCTTCGCGGCGACCCTCCGAGGGGAGAGGAGTACTGGGTTGCTGCTGATGATAGATTCCAGCACGCCACCGATTTGGTCCGGTATATTCGAGACAATCACGGGGACCATTTCTGCATCGGTGTCGCGGGCTATCCCGAAGGACATGCCGATGGTGTTGACCGTGACTGGAAGCGAGATCTGGCTCATCTCAAGGCTAAGCAGGAAGCAGGAGCCCAATACATCGTGACACAGCTCTTCTACGACGTTGACCGATTCCTCCAGTGGTATGCCGAGTGCCGACATATCGGCATCACTATTCCTATCCTGCCGGGCGTCATGCCCATTCAAAACTACCAGAGCTTCCGTCGTATGACCAATTTATGCAAGGCTAACGTGCCTCAACCCGTGCTCGATGCATTGGAACCCATTAAGAGCGACGATGCGGCTGTCAAGGACTACGGCGTCTCGCTCAGCACCCACATGATTGGGAGAATCTACCTCGAGTCCGACATCCGCGGCTTTCATCTCTGTTCACTCAACCTCGAGAAGAGTATCGAGAAGATCCTCAGCGGTCTAGCATGGAAAGCGGATCCTGGAGCGCAGGCCGAGACGGAAGCCCGCCTCAACGGGATCCCATCGCACCTTCATCTGGAGAAGACCAAAAATCAGATGCTTTCGGACCGAACGGGTACTAACACGCCAAAAGATCTAAAGCTCAGCTCTGAGGAAGCGCTACGAAGGACTTTGGCAAGGACCTCGAGTTCCTACCAGGTGCCGGAAACCACAACTTGGGACGAGTTCCCTAACGGGCGATACGGCGACTCGCGGAGTCCCGCCTACGGTGAGATGGATGGATACGGCGTCAGTTTGAAGGTGCCCCCCCAGGATGCGTTGCGGATCTGGGGCCATCCAGTCAGCGTATCCGACATTTCGCAGATCTTTGCATCATATCTGGAAGAGAAGATCGAGTGCATCCCGTGGTGCGACGTTCCGCTGATGCGCGAGACGCTACAGATCCGAGACCATCTGCTTTCGCTCAATCGGCCGGCGGAGGATGGAGCGGCTGGAGCGGGCACCTCTTCGGTGGGCAAGGGTTGGTGGTCTGTGGGCTCGCAGCCCGCGGTGGACGGCGCACCGTCGACGGATCCTGTGGTCGGCTTTGGCCCGGCGGGGGGCTTCGTGTTCCAAAAGGCATTTGTGGAGCTCTTCATGGACGAGAGTGACAAGGACCGGCTCGTATCGCGGATTGAATCGCTTGGCGCGAACAGCCAGGTCACCTACTTCGCTGGCAACTGGGAGGGCGCGTTTCAGTCGAACTTGAGCGACGAAGAGGCGAACACGGTGACATGGGCCGTCTTCCCGGGTAAGGAGGTCGTCCAGTCGACCATCATTGAGAAGGATTCCTTCCACGCCTGGCGTGACGAGGCGTTCGAGGTCTGGGGCGAGTGGGAGCTCCTCTTCCCCCGGCAGAGCGCCACTCGCAAACTCCTCCAGGACATCCGCACGCACAGATGGCTTGTCACCATCATCCACCACGACTACAAGCAGCCCGACGCGCTCTGGGAGTTCTTGGCGCAATAAGACAACCCTTCCTCCTCACACCCCGAACGCATCACTCTGGAAGACAGCTCTTCGCCACCGCATTGCAACTACAATACGCATCTACAATACGCATCTACATAGTTAGTAGCAGCAGTTGAGTAAGCCGAGGCGTGTGGTCGAACCGGCGATGGAAGGTGTGCCATGTCTGGCGGGCAGAGTGCGCGAGGGGTGGAGCATGCCTCTGCTGCGTGGATCTGTTTAGGTGTATTCGGTGTAGCCGCAGTGACTGCACACACTTGCGCAGCACGGCCTGTGTGAGTGGTGGCAAGTATGGGAGCAGTTGTTGTAAGCATGGTGAGGCCTGCAGGGGTGTATACAAGGGTGGTGGGTGGGTGCACGCTTGGTATGGAGCACGGTCGCGCAGGGGCAGGTGGCGACCGCGGCCGGCGCTGCCTCCACCGCGCCTGCAGCGCACGGAACGACTCCCGGGGCTCGCAAGATCTCACCCAGCTCGACCCGCCCGTCCATCCCCGGCTTGCGACTGGTCGCGCCCGGACCCGATCCGTGTGTCGGCAGCGTGGAGGCACACGTGTGAGTATGCGACCCAACTATCGCGCCCGTGCCCCTCACTCACCTGGAAGACGCCCCACCAGTGGCACCGGTACCTTCTGCTTGACCGCCAGCACTTTTCTTCTGCTGCGCGCCGTCGCTTTTGTTTGCTTGCTCCTTCGGCGGCTTGCCCGCGTTCTTCTGCTGCGTGTTTGCGCCCGCGTCTGCGCTCTGGCTGGCCTTATTCGTCTCGTCTCCTGTCGACCCTCCAGCTGCCTTGCCTTTAGCTTGCCCTGACGACTGTGGCTGCGGCTGCGGCTGCGGCTGGGCTTTTCCGGGCGCCTTGACCAGCTCAGCCTTGCCGTCGGGATGGATTTTTAGATACGGAGCGTCAGCGGCAGGCGCGGGCTTGAACTCGATTTGGTTCAGCGCGGTGTTGAAGACGACATACTGCGGTCTGTCCGAGGCAACGCCTACTTGCGAAGTGTACTCGGCATACAGCTGCGCGCCCGACCACTCGCCGCTGGCCAAGACCCCATCGCCATGCATCGGCAGACTCCCGTCTTTGCAGGTAGCAGCAGGGGTGCCCTCGTCAGCCGCTGCGTCGTGTGTGGCCACAGCTCCTGAGCCGTCTCTATACACGTCGCCCGCGACGCTGGAGTTGATTATGACGAGGACGACAGCCACCAGAACCGCAAGACCAGCAAGCACGCCGAGTATAGCTCCCACAACAGCCCCGGTTGCCATTGCGATCTCGTTTCTTGTTTAGATGTCCCGAAATATTGGGTGATAGACGTAGAAGGATTACAGGCAAGACAGGAACCTCAATCGCTTTGTGGTGTTAAAATTGCAACGGTCAGCTCTGCCAGGCTCAGTCAATCTAATGAACGTGATGTTGACAGGTCCTCTCACATTAAGACCAAGCTGGCGCCTGTGCTCCGCGGAAGGGCGGAAGAGAGCCTTCCGACCATGTACGAAAGGCGGCATTGCCCATGAAAGCCTAGAGTACACAAAAAGTGCCATTGCATGCTGCGAGTCAGATGGCATCGGAGTGATGAAGAGACAGCAGTGCATCATCAGCTCTTGTAGCAAACGGGAGCACACGAAGGCGTGTAGGTCAACCCGATCTTTTGCCTCTTTGACCCGATCCCGATTCACATAAAAGTGAAGTCAAATTGAACAAGCTGGATATCACATGCGAAGTGGGGGGGAGACTTGCCGATGCATCGTCGATTCACATTAGTTTGGACTTTTGATTGTTTCCCCACATCAAACGGTTTCGGTGTCTGAAACACTAGCTCGTCTCTGCCGTATTTTTCGACAATTTGAAAGGACAGAAAGAAGAACCTGAAAAAGAAATTGAAACTGGCGGACAGACAATCACGGGTTTGAATCTATGCATAAGGCTAAGGCGGGTGAGGTGGCCGGGTCTAGACTCGGCTTACCACTCCCCCTTCAAACGGCAGTCACAATCTGTGCCTGATGAGGGCGGGCTCATGGCGCTTCTCTCTGATATGCCGTGGCCGTGCCCCACCCGTCCAGCATCCTGCGTAGGCCCCACCATCTCTGGCTCTGACTTCGACTCTCACCTCCGACGCGCCCACCAACGTCCTATCAGGGCCTATTCTTGACTACAACCAGCCCAACTCACAGACGCACTGCAGCCGCCTACGTCAGACCACGGCCAACCCACGTCGCGCTACCCCGGATCAAGTCCCTGCTAGGCGGATAAAACCATGTTCACATCCTCGTCTCCACGGTCGCTAGCCGCGCTCCTTGTCCTGCTTCTCATTTCAACCGTGCACCTGGCAACGGCGCAACTATCGACCAACAACGGTCAAGACGCGTGCGTAGAATTTGGTAGCTGCGCGACCGCTCAGGCGAGCGTCAAAACCGAGACGCAAAACGCACCGGTCACCAAACCTGCTTTCACCCCGGCACTGGCTACCTACACGTCGCTCGACTCGCAATACCTCTCTAGCCTCGCTGCAGCAGGAGCGGCGAACGCATTCCAAGGCAACAGCGGGAGCAGTGCTGCCAACGGAGCCAACGCCATAAGGACTCTCAGTTCTTCCGCGACTCAGAGCAGTAGCAGCGGTAGCGCCGGCAGCGGAACTAACGCCAGCGGGAACAGCAGCATCGGCCTCGACGGTCTGAACAGTAACACTGGCTCTGATTCGTCTTCCGGCTCTAGCAACGTTGCCACTGGGTCTGCCGGCTTCAACATCATCGCCCTGCTTGGCGGTGCGCTGATTGCCGCCACTGTCCTTCTCTGATCGCGTGCCACCGTTGCTCATTCTCCCGCATAGCGTCAAGTTCTTTCTTGACCTCTGCAGACAGGCCTGGAACCATTACACTTCCTTACTTTTACCGGATCTCTAAACTGGATCCTAGCCGTTCACAGATCAGTATCTATCAGTACCGGTTCATAAAGATTGCCATCGCGAAAATTGTGCACGCGCTCATCCAAATTTACACCACCTCTTCTGGGCTGAGGTTCTGCACCCCCTTGCAGGATTCGGAACCCAAACTTTGCACGCTGTGAAGAAGTTTACTTAGTATTGCAAAGGTAGTTATGTATACAGTTTAGTAATCCAGGGACTGGCCAGAGTTTTTCTGCACCAGTGCGCATCGCTTGTGCATTGAATCAATGCATGCATTGATCATGTCAAGTGTAATCTCCTTTTCCCAAACCTCCTGCACAACCGCGTAGAATGCAGCTCGGGAGGAGGGCAGTTGTGTGCACTTGGCTATGCAGGCCTTGAGAATACCCCAGATGTTTTCTAATGGGTTCAAGTCCAGGGGTTACCAGGGTGCTTGAGAGATTGTATACCAAGATCTGCACGAATCTGTCGGCAGAGCATGGCGCTGTGGCATGGTATGTGACTTAGCAGAGGGAGAGGGGACCCAGCGTACTTGTCCAGGAGATGGGTACTGTGACGTAAGGGGGTAGGAGCAACAGGGACTTAACTAGGCTGTTACGGCCGACAGAGTGGGTCGGCTCCCGAAGTTTGGGGAAGTACCCATCCGCGCTTCCGCCCCCGAACTTGGCCCATGCGCAACGTGGGTTACACGCAGGTCGCCTTGCATGCGTGTGGTGGATTGTCGGTCGCCTGTATATAGTCTCTCCCCTCACCCAGCCCGACAGTCGACCGGGGGTCGAATGTATTTAGTCTACTGCTACTCAGTGGATCAAGTATACGACCTGGAGCCTTCCTGCTCCCGCCAGTGACCGGCCTCTCGTAGCGGCAACCCACCGCGCGTCCCAGCCTCACCCCTGCCACCGGTGCCCCCCGGTGAGCTACCCAGCACCAGAGGTTATCAGACCCTGGGGCGTAACAGTAGGAGCAACAGGGACTTAACTAGGCACAGTTGTGTGAGGATTCGGGCTAGTGCAGAGTGATCTAGATTGATAGGACTACCATACATTGTCTCGTACTTTGGTGTCCTTTATATAGCTTATACTTATCTTGTCGTGTAGGCAGAGTGTGAGATAGTCATAGGAGATGCTCATAGGATATGGGTACCCAGTCCTATCGTTGTAGGATTGGGTGCTTGCTCTAGGGAGACCTTGCTTGGGCCGATGGCTCGGATACCTTGACCATTCTCCCCGGTGAGCCGGTCCTATCTCCGGGCTTGTAACTCCATGGGCCTGGGTCTTTCACGGATCATTGTTGTAGAGTGTGTTGAGCTGTGGCAGCACCTTTCATGTGGAAATGTTTGTCGGGTTCTCCCACCGGTTGTTTGTACCAGTGTCTTGGTACTTGGTAAATATATCGGAGTTATCGGTCCAAGGTACCCGGGACCTTCACCGTGGTGCCGGACTGTTAGGACTTGGGTGCCCATAGCACTAAAGTTCCAACACATCCCCAAGCACTTGAGATACTTGTTTGTGTCCCAG
Organism: Tranzscheliella williamsii; assembly: GCA_023212725.1. NCBI lineage: Eukaryota > Fungi > Basidiomycota > Ustilaginomycetes > Ustilaginales > Ustilaginaceae > Tranzscheliella > Tranzscheliella williamsii. The sequence continues at coordinate 35,391 of JALBYF010000084.1, read as the reverse complement.
GCCGATGACAGAAGAATCCTGGCGAAGAGCTCCCTGTAGCTTCCCAGATTCTCGAACAGATCTTTGGAAAGGAACAGCTGGTTTTGGCTGTTTTGGAGGATTGCCTTGTATCTTGCAGAGCGCTTCATCGCCGGTCCCCTTGGTTCAATCATGATATTGTTTGCAATCAGCCCAAGGACGGGCTCAGACAAAGCAGCAACGACCATGGTCCGCTCCTCTGTGACTTGACACAGGATCCGCATATGTTTGTCGACTCCTGCAGTTGCAAGAGATGCGGCAAGGCCAGTGCTCTCAGTATGGTGAGTGTTCACCAGTTCAACCGCAAAGCATGACGCAAGAATGTTGAATAGGTGATTGCGATCACCCATGTCGAGCCTTGTCGAGTTTAAAAGCTTTGCCTGAGCGTTCAGCCAAAAATCTTCTCTACGTTGCACTTGCCACAGGGGATGACTGTAACAGCAAATGTGCTCAAACGCAGATGCATCGGCTGCCTTGCGCAGGGCGTCTTGACGAGCACACATTACGTCAAACCCAGTCGCTATAAACACTGGAATTGGTGTTGTTTCAATCTCGCAGAATGACTGTGCGACAGAAAGCGGTTTTGCCAGCTCAGCAGCGCCACTATTCGTACTGAGAAGTAGCAGCCAGAATTTGACTGAGGGATGTGCTTCATCGAGGTAACACCATGCTCAGCGCATGGAGGCCAAAAAATCAACCACCCGCTTCTGGGTACTGCTACCACCGATCGTTTTGATGAGCTTGATACATTCGTCCACAGCAACATATGCAATGATCAGCTCCTCTTCAGTTTGTTCTTCGTTTTGTTCCTGCCCGTACAAATTGACCAGCGTATCACCATACAATTGTGTTGGGCCTTTCAGGAAGTGAGACCCAACACAGCTATAAAAATCCTCGGTATTGTCTTCATCAACTTCAAACGTGGCAGCTTTTCTGCGACGGCAATCAGCAAGGCCAAGGTACCTCTGCTCCTCCGCAAAGCTTTCCCTGAGATCATCTGCTGATGAGACAACCTCCTTGAAAAAGGAGTGTTGTGCTGCCCTGTCTTCAAACTTCAGCCAGCTGCGCTGCAGACTGACTCGGGTTTCGGGTGTTGACTTCTGTAGCTTGGTAGCTGCTACGTGCAGCCAAGACAGTAATAAGGCTTTTGTGGACCTTTAATCCCATCTTGTTGACTGAAATTCTTCAGGTTCTCTTGTGTAGCTCGAACAAACTTGTGAAGCCTGTGCGGAGCACTCCCTAAGAAGGATTTGTTGAAGTAGTGTTTGAGGTGTACAAGGAGATCTGTTCCTGAGGCAGATGCCATTTGTGGCAAGGAAGGCGCCCATCTTTGCAAGCGCAACAGGAATTCGGCAAGGAGGATGGAAGGCTTTTTGTCATGGCTCTTTTCTGATGTCTCAAGGAGTAAATCGGATGCATCAGGTAGGGTTTTGATGGATTGCTTTGTGATTCCTTCGAGTTCGGCAGTCTTCAGGGTAAATTGGAGCAGATTAATACTCATCTGTAGACGCTCGCTGTTTCCTTTGTTCTTGAGTTGCTCCATCACCGTCTGAAAGTTTGCAGTAGCGGATGTCCAAGCAACCGACCGTTTCCACTCGGTCTCCCGCTTCCACGCTCTTGTGTTCAACTCCCGGGTTCCGTCTGAGTCACCAGAATGAGCGCTACCCTGACTGCTTCGCGGAGCCAATTTTGGAGGAGAGATGATGTGAGCGTCAGAATAGCTTTGTTGCAAACGAAGATATACGTCAATTATGTCATGCTGGTCGGTAATTGTTGCTCCGTATTTCTTGAGGTAACGCAGGAAGGCGTTGTGGAACCCCGGATGTATCGGGTGGGCGAACGGTGAGGCCTCGTCAAAAAAGTTCCACCAGCTCCCGTGCTACTTCGCTGCTCTCAACCCAGGGCAGTGACGCAACGTCCGAGAGCAGCATCTTGTGCTTAGCGCACGAAGAAGTTGAGAGATGGTGAGTGAATAGGGAGATTTCGAGCGCAACGAGTAAACTCGGCTTGTTACTCCGGTTGGAGATGGTGGTCGTCAGTAAAATGGTTACGGGCCAGAGCAACAACGTCAGATCAAACGCGGCGACTCTCGGCCGGACATGGCTCACTCTGGAAAACCGGATGATGAGTCTTGTTAGATTGTGGCGTTGCCGCCTCGGCCCGCCGGCAACCACGTTGGTATGAATGCACATCTGCGTCATGATTACACCAAATGTGCCACCTACGTGCCGTAGCCTTGACGCATCAGAGGTATAAGCGAAGACAGCCTGTCAAGTCGGAGCGACTTCACTCGAAATAGCACATAGTAGAGGTGGTAGCCTGCTCTGCCGCGCCCGTTGTCCAGCGACGCTCGGCAGCGGCACTACGACCAGACATTCACAACAATATAATTAGTCAAGGGGAGGCCGACCTTCGCCTCGATGATGTACTGCTTGCGCACGTACCAGGCATAAGCATCGCAGCTCGGCCGTTGATAACGGTAATGACATTCCATTAATGGCACTCCGATGCTTACCCACGTACTGCAGCATCATGGAAGTGCGAGTCTCGATGTGAACAGCAGATGACTACACATGCATACAATATGGCCTTTCAATTGGCAGCCCCTTTGGTACATAAGCCCCAGCTTGTCACGTTCTCATCGGCGCGTCCCTTCTGCCTCCATCCCTTCCTACCTCTTTTCAACCAGACCCGCCCGGTTGAATGACCAAGATGTCCCTTAGTAAACACATTGACCCCGAGGAGCTGATTCAGGAGGCGGCTGACCATCCCATTCTGGGCCTCCTCGACCATGCAGGAGGTAAGAACTCCACGGCCTACCACAGTGGTGCGCATGCTGGACGATATGTCACGGATGCCATTCCAAAGTACCAGCTTCCCAAGACGGGGATTCCTGCCCAGGCAGCTTATGAGGTGAGTTTGTTGGCAGTCGATCCAACCCCTTTACTTGGTGCGGCGAGCTTTTGCTGATCAACTCTTGCCGAACCGGTGTCTCTACTGCGTGTAGCTACTCAACGCTGAGCTCAGCTTAGACGGTAAGCCGACGCTGAACCTTGCCTCGTTCGTCCATACTTGGATGCCGCAAGAGGCCACCAAGCTTATGTCGGAAACCATTAACATCAACCTCTGCGACCAGGACGAGTACCCGGCCACCATGTCGATGCACGCCCGCTGCATCTCGATGCTTGCTGATCTATGGAAGGCACCCAAGGAAACCGACGAGAACGGCAAGCGACAACCAGCTATGGGCGTCGCTACCACTGGGTCTTCCGAGGCTATTATGCTTGCCTGTCTAGCTGCAAAGAAGCGATGGCAGGCGCGCAAGAAGGCTGAGGGCAAGAGCTTCAAGGAGCCTGGCCCCAACATGGTATTCGGTAGCAATGCCCAAGTCGCCATCGAGAAGTTTGCACGCTACTTTGATGTAGAGGAGCGTCTAGTTCCCATTTCCCACGAGAGCAAATATTGTCTCGACATCCACAAGGCCATCGACATGGTTGATGAGAACACCATTTGCGTGGTAGTCATCCTCGGAAGCACCTACACGGGCCACTACGAAGATGTGGAGGGCATGAGCAAGCTGCTCGACGAGTATCAGGCCAAGACTGGCCTTGACATTCCTATCCACGTTGACGGAGCCTCGGGCGCAATGGTGGCTCCCTTTGCCACGCCTGAGCTCAAGTGGAGCTTCGAACTGCCCCGAGTCAAGAGCATCAACACCTCTGGACACAAATTCGGCATGGTGTATCCTGGTCTGGGTTGGATCATCTTCCGATCGTCCGATATGGTGCCGAAGGAGCTGATCTTTGAGCTTCACTACCTGGGCTCGGTTGAGTACTCCTTTGGCCTTAACTTCAGCCGGCCCGCGCATCCCGTCATCGGACAGCTCTTCAACTTTGTCAATCTTGGGTACGAGGGGTACCGAGACGTCATGCAGGCCGACCTGCAAAATGCTAGGCTGCTCTCGCGAGCCTTGGAAAAGTCGGGATACTACGAGGTACTCTCCGACATCCACAAGCCCGTCTCCACCACCGGCGTGGTTCACGAGGCTGCCGTTAAGGTGGGTGCCGTGAGCAACACCTCAGCAGAGTATTATACACCAGGATTGCCTGTGGTCTCTTTCCGCTGGTCGGAAGACTTCCGGAAGCGCAACGCCGGGCTGGAGCAGCGATGGATGCAGACGCTTCTCCGTGCTAAGGGCTGGATCGTCCCCAACTACAATCTCTCGCCCGACCTGGAGGAGATCGACATTCTGCGTGTGGTCGTCCGCGAAAACCTTAGCGAGACTATGATCGAACAGCTCGTCTACGACATCATCACCATCACCGAGAGTCTCGAGCAGGATGCCGGCCCAGGCGGTTTCCGCAAGCTGGCCGAGCTTTCCAGCAATCACTCCAAGTCCCACCCGGCCGCCGATCCTACCCAGCGCAACTCCACCACCAAGCAACAAGACGCTAAAAAAACGAGCAGCCACGACAATGCCGCCCACGACAAGCACCGCGCCGGCCTCCCCCCTGGCACCGGCGTCAAGGCCAAAGGCTATGCCAAGCAATGCTAAACGCTTCTGCATTTCGCGCTCTCTCGCGTCACAGCCAATCTTTCTCTCAAACTCCTGTATCCTATGACGCATGCCTAAATACGTCAGATTGCTAAGTGGACACTGTTAATGGGATCCGGGGTGGTTACCGTCTCGACCTGACGCGATGAATTGACTTTTATGAAACTCTGAAGAAGACGCGGTGCGGTGCAGAGAGCAGAGGTAGGCGGCGAAAGGCCCAACGCGCATTGCGGCAGCGGGCAAGCGGTAGTGTAGTAGACCCAGGAACGGATACGCACTGAAGTTAGACGAGTTCGTAATCGGGGCTGATGGGCTTTTTTCTGCGAGGAGCGGCGCCGATGATGGTGCTGACTCTGCGGAGGCTGGAGCGGACGGAGCGGATGCTGGGGGCGAAGAGGGAGCGACGGTCGGCGATCGAGGAGGCATCCCAGCGCGCACGGCGGGAGGTGTAGGGGGGGGTGGGCGGTGTGGGCGGGCGCGGGGGCGTGATGGTCTCGACGATGAGCAGCCAGGGGCGCTCGGCGCGTGTCTCGCCCATCAGCCCCGCCGCGCTGGCGGCGCGCTCGTTGAGCTGGACAAAAACGAACGTCGGCAGCGCACAGCACACAGCGCGGTCCAGCAGCTGGTCCTGCCACAACACCGCCAGCGCCGTGTCCAGCTCCGCCATCCGCGCCGACGTTACCACGTGCGTCGCCTCCACAGCCCGCGCCTTGCCCGCCGCAAACGACGCCGGCAGCGCAGGCCGCACGCTCGCCTTGTTTCGGTAGGCACTCCGCTGGCTTCGCCGCGACGGCAACGTCCGTGACGCCCCCATCGGCCTTACCTCAAACTCGGACAGAGTCAGGTCCGAAGACACTGTGCTCATCGCCCCGAATCCTTCCTCTGAGAACGACCGCCACGACGGTGATTGCTCCAGCGAACCAGTGAAAAGGTCTCCATGGGGTGCGTACGCCCCTTCGGCGGGCGAGACAGCCGCATCATGGTTGATGTCGGTAACCACCTCTACGGGCTCGTCGTGAGCGGATGTACCATCCGCGCTCGCTGGGTTCCGTAACGTTTTCTGGTCCAAGCCGGTCGGACTGGAGACAGGCGACACCTCGGGGAGGACGGACAGCGGACGGGCGCCATTAAGGTCCAACGCCGACTGCGAACGTCGTCGCCAAGTTCGACTGCTGATGCCATTGGTATCGCTCCTAGCAAGTTTGCCGAATTCGTCGGTCTTGATGCCGCTCGCTGCGGACAGTGGATCAGAGGTTGTGTCGGACGCGTCCTGGATGGCGCTGGCTTGTGTCTCGAGTTCCTCCTCCACAAGCTGGAAGATACGGGCGTGCTCCTCCATGAGCAACTCCTGGCCCTTGCGGGTGGTGCTGGCGTCCGTGTCAAGTTGGGCCATCACGGCAGCCCAGGTCTCGCCCCGATCGCCCTGCAGATCGCCCGAGGCGGAGGCATCAAGCGCAGCCGCTAGCGTAACTGCCGGCGTCCGAGGCTTGGCCGGCGAAACAATCAGATTGTCGGACTTGAGATCGATGCGCAGCGTCTGAATCGGACGGGATCCAAAAGCGGCGGGCAGCGAGGGGGTTTGCGCAGCGGCTTTGATGTGCGGGTAGCCCTGCACAAGCTCCGTCAGCCGGAGCGGCATGGAGAAAGTGACTGCCGCTTGCGATCTGATATGGGCGAGGAGCAGATGTTCGGCCACGGCGGTCGCCTTATCTACCGACTCCATGAGCTCGTCAAAGGTGGGCGGAGGATGGGCAACACCGATGCGGCCAAAGAGCCAGAAGCCGAGGATCCTGCAGATATCGGCAGGAGGCATGTGATTGCTAACAGCGTGGGCAGTGACAGAGGCTGCCAAGTCGAGCACCTCGCTTAACAGCTCGGCGGTTTCTTGAGGTAGCTTGGGATGCAACAAGTCGGCAATGGCACGGGCATGATAGCCAGATTCCCTCTCTGCAACCACAAACTCATCATACCATTCTTCTCCGTCCTTGGAGTGGAAATCGGCAGGTCGGAGGCGCATGTGGCGGAGTCCCCATTTCATGACGGTGACAACTTCATGGGGAGAAGCGTAGCGCAGCTCCTTGTCGAGCTCCTCGTGGGCTACCTTGCTTTTGTCTTGTAGAGTGGTGTTGCCTTGCCGGTCGAGCCAGTCGAGCGCATTGTCGGGTAAGATAGGGAAGACGGCGATGTAGGTGGAGATGTCAATGGACAAAAGAAACAGCTGGACGATAAAAAGGACGCGGTCGTGAGACTCGGCAATGCGGAATGGTCGGAAAAGACCGAGGGTATCTAAGCCGCGTTCGCGGATATGGCGGCCACACATGCGGACGAGGTCGCGGGTTTGCGTGACGTCGAGGCGGGCGTTCAAGAGCGCATCGAGCATGCGCTTGCGCTGTTCGCCAACAGGTCTTGGTACATTTTGGGCAGCTGCAAAAGCAGCATTAGACTGGGCAATGACCGCTGCGGCAGCGGTGGGACCTTGCTGATGAACATCGCGGATGGTGTCAAGGTCCTGCTGCGAGATCTGCGCCACATGCGAGGCGGAAGAAGCGGCGGTGCCTGCATCGAAGTTCAAAATCAGTGCAGGAGCTGCAGAGGGCAGCGGAGGAGGCTTGCGATTGCGAGCAAATCTGCGGAAGAACCTCGAAGTCCTAGAGGCGGAACTGGATGTGCTCAATGCCGAGGTAGAGACGTTGGTGGCGCGGTTGACAAAGATCTTCTCATCTGAACTGTCAGAACCCTTAGCGAGTGGCGCATCATGATCGGTGCTCTTGCGCGGGCGGCCGAATAGTTTACGTGGCGGCTTCTGGGCCGGGCTAGATGTTGTTACCTGCGGCGAAGACACATCGGCCCAATGTGCGGACGACAATCCATTCTGATGACTATCGAGCGGAGTGGCGGAAGAAGCTACGGCAGCCATGGTCGGCACAAGCACCACACCGGCGAACAACAGCGGCGTGAAACTGTCTGGCCACGGTAGGCTTATCGACGGGGGTATGAGGGTATATCTAGTCTGTCAGCCACGGTAGAAGGGGTATAGGTTCGAGACGAGCAAACGATGACGATGGTGTAGACGTAGCAGCGATGGTGTTCGGAAGGCGAGTTGAGTGCAAACGAAGCAGCAGAGAAAAGGAGCCAGCAAAAACCAGCGAACGGTGGCAGCAAGCCTATGCGCAACCACGAACATCTCTGCTTGTCTCCAAGTCTCCAAGTGCAGGTACAAGCGCAGGCAAGCATGAAGGACCGGGCACACACACACACACCCGTACAAGCACACGCACGCGCACACGCACAAGTCCAAACGCTAAAGACCAGCACAAGTCCAAACGCTAAAGACTAGCTATTGAAGCAATAGACTAAGCACCGACGTTAGCACTTGCAGACGCGCAAGCACAGCGTTGTCAGAAGGCCTTGAATTGTAAAGCAGTGCAAGCGGGGGAGCAGTAGTGCTAGTCGAGAACAAGTCACTGTGACTGCAGAATAAGCGCAGCCTACGAGAGCAGTTCTGGCACAAGCGGCCCGTCCGCCACTCGCATTCAGTAATTGCCTGCATGTGCTGGTTGGTCTCGCTTGTCATGATTTCCCCTCGGCATCTCCACTGAGACCAACAGCGCGTCTTCACCAAGCTGATGCTGCGGGCTTCGCGTACATTCTGAATCCGCCTTCCTTATTCAGGCAAGCAACGCAAGCGCATCCCTAGTAACTTATACAACATGCTGTATGCTACTTACTAGCTCATGTTCACGCGCGTTATTGGAACTTAGTACTCTTCTTGTCGGCATCCCAATTCAGGTTGGAAATCTTAATCCCGACGCATCTTCCGCACTCACCCTTCAGCTCATGCTTAATGCTCACACCTAGCCAAGCTGTGGCACATGACGGTCTTGGGGTGACTTTGCTATTGTGGTGCTGCTGTTATGCTGTTTTTGCGTCAAGGGTAAACTCGGCCGTACACTAGACTTGAAGGACATATTTGATGAGCTCGGGCCTGCCTGCCTACCATGATCGCGACAAACAAGGCGTGGCGGACGGAGTAACTGGCACTGGGGTAACGCCGAGCCGTTACGGCTTTGTCTAGTCTACGGCTTCATCCGACTTCTTGTCTACGGCTTCATCCGACTTCTTGTCTACGGCTTCAGCCGACTTCTTGTCTACGGCTTCATCCGATTTCTTGTCTACGGCTTCATTGTCTGTGTCTTGCTCGCAACAGGCTCTTCGCTAGGCTTTCGCTTTTTTATTCAGGTCGAGAGCTTCTCGCAAAGCATCTCGCTGGTTGGCAAACACTTTTGTCCAGCTTTTCGACACGTTGTCCAGCGTGCTCCTAGCCAGTTGGGCGACTTGGTCGGCCCCAAGCTTTGCAAGGCCCACTTGCAGGATCTCTGAGTCTGCTACGCTGCCGGTAATTGCTGATCGCGACAGATGGTTGATCAATGTGGCGATTTCGGACAGATGCGATTTCCACGCTGCTTGACCCTTGTCGCTTGCATGACTCGATGTTATGTAGGTCGCGTACAACAGAAGTTCAACGCTATGGGCAATATCGACCGGCCGGCCTCCAGGCGTGGCGGTCGTGCCCGTCAATCCGGTGGCAATGGCCTTTACTTCACCTTTGACCTCTTCGGCCCATTTCAACGGCATCGACTCCTTGAACTCTCCCCCCGACCGGAGCTCGGCAACGATCTCGACCATATGACGCTCCGCTTGGCTTAGACTCTTCATGTCCTCTGCTTCTATTTCGATCGTCTCATGGCAGAACGTCGAGACGATGCATTTCACCCATCCGCTGTCCTGTTTAGGCCCGACCTGTGTCAGCTCATGTATACTGGGCGTACCTGCAGGTTGATGACTGGCCAAGACCGTGTAATCTCGTTGGTCGTGCAAGCCCGCTTCCAGGGCATCAAGCACCGCAGCAGCCGAGCTTGAGAGACCGGCCGAGAACGATGCCGCCTCCTGTTGATTTGTCGTAAAGCTTCGTTGAAAATGTGACCGTGCCTCTTCCAGACGCAAGATTTGCCTTTGCAGCGATCTGTCGAGCATCTCTCCGAATTCGACAAACTCCTCTACGCGTGAGTAGATTCCGTGTTCAAATGCCTTGGAGATCATCTCCCCGGTCGATTGCTCATTTTCCTTATAAACGCCTTGCGCCGACGACAGCGGCCGGACCACCATCTTGTAAAGTCCGTCATCCGAGGAAGTGGCGCTTGCCGGTGCAAAGCTCGACGTCCGCTCGCTGATCAAATAGGATAGCGTGTCTGTCTGCACGCTTTTCAGTCCTAGCAGGTTGTAGTGTACCGCGGCACGGTCGAACGCACCCGCTAGTATGTAGCATCGTATCAGTAGCATCCTAAGCTGGTAAGCCTTCTTGCTCTTTGTCAAGGCATATTCGAGTAGCGTGATCCCTTGTGTCAAATACCCTAACCTAAATCCCGAAAGGGCATAAGCCGACAATAAAGCTTGAACGCTCAACAACGCCAAATCGTCGGCAGGTTGCATCTCTGTCTCCGCAAGATCCTTCCCGATAACTAGTCCATCCACATACTCCTGCATCCGCAGTGTCGCAAGCTGCACCTCGCTCGCTTCTGTCACGGTATCACTTTGCTGTACGGTCCGTGTGATTTTGGATATGGAAATGTTTAGCCGCAAATCTTCCTCGGCCGCCATGGCAATTTTCTTGCGTTTCTGCTCCAGCTGTTGGGTCAGGTCGTTCTGCTGTGCTGGAGATAGGAGGGTAAGATAGGGCTGAAGATCTTCGTGGCAGCAGGCTTTGGAGCCAAAGAGGTCGAAATAAGAAAGCACTCTGGACAGTAGATCCTCTACTGACAAGCCCATTTGCTGCTGTCTTTTGCACAGCTCAAGCTGAGCCAATCGAACGGATCGGTCCTTGCTGCCTTCTTTGGAGGTGGCCAGACTGTCAATAAAGTTTTTAGCCTCTATTAACCTGTCTCCGCCGAGGCTTGCCACCGCTTCGATGTAGTCGAGAAAATGGGCCCAATTTCGACTGCCTCTCTCTAGTCTCGCTCGAGCATGTCTCTCGACAAAGTCGAAGTTCATCAGGTCTTTTGCTAGCTTTGTCCGAGCAAACTCCAGGCTGAGGTTTCTATCGCACAGATTGTCCCCTACCGACCCTTGTTCGGCCATCAACTGGAAAGCAGCCTCTGACTTCCCCTGTTTGACTAAGACTTGGAGCTGGAGCCAGAGTGCCTCTTCGTCGTTCATACCCAGAGGTTTGGCTTCAATCTGCTTCTCGATCATCCTCTGACTGAGGGGCAGGGCAAGTGCCGCACCGGGTGCGGAAGGGTTCCTAGCCAGCAGAAGGTAGGACTGGATGGACCACCAGAAATATTCGTCCGCGAACCTGCCTTTTTTGGCTTTCTTGCCTGCGAATAACTTGTGCAGCTTGAGTGACAACTGCTGTGCCTTTTGATACATGCCTGCTTTGATGAGGGCCATGAAGGTTTGCCTCCCAAGATCCTCGTCATTCGGGTTTGCCTGAGCAAGGCCTTGCAAGAGCTCAACTTCGTCCTTTCTACGGCCCAACAGGCTTAGACTCCACGTCAGAGGTGTGGCAACGCCTTCTTCTCCACGTCTCAAACCGCGGGCAATGAGCTTGTCGCAAACCGCGTTCGCTTCGGTGTGCTTGCCCAAGCGCACAAGCGCTATTGATTTCAGAGCAGAAGCTAATGCTAAGTCTGGTTGCGACTGTAGGATCTTGTCCGCATGTCGAACGGCTACCGCGTTGTTACCCGTGTCGATTGCATTGTAGATCGGACCGCATGTGCGCTCAGCCAGGAGCGCCAACGGATTGAAGGAGCTTGCCATCTAGTACCACAGAACTCCCGGTGGCGTCAGTGGTGGAGCAGACAGCGACGGCGAGAGCTACACACGGGTGACTCAGAAGAGCTGTGAGCTTGGTCTTCAGTGTCCCGTAAAGCAGATCGAAAAGGTAGTCCTGTATGTGTGACAAGAAGCTGATCCTGGTGCTGTCTAAGCGCTAAGTCGTTGGTGGGCCCTGTCTCTTTCAATTTGTATGAATGGCCCTACAAATCACTACCTCGTGTATAGATTGCGACTCATCCCAAAAGTCAAGTCCAGTTGATAGCGCGAACTTGAGGAAGAACTCCGATCACATATATTATTAAATTTCCGATGTGAGGTCGATTGCGGTGCGGTACGGAAGTGTCATACCAGATCCCATCCTACGATCTCGGCGATAGTAACGCTACCCTACACCTATACCTACACCTATAACTAATACCTCCGGGCTTGTCGACGACCTGGCAGGAAAGGTGAAGGGCTATGGCAGCCACACGATTTATTTTGGCGCCCATTTCGGGCGTCTTTGTAGCCACCTCGTTGCTCTATACTTTCAGACACACGATTGCTGTGCGGACACACGATACTGCTGTAGCGCTCAACAGCATTCAAATGCAGTTGAACGACATTGATCCTGACAACTGGGACAAGGAAGGAAAGCAGCGTGTGGCGAGAGAGCAGCTGAGGCCTGCCTACGTCCCACCGACGCGGCCTACCGTTACCGAAGAGATCAAGGGTCGCTGGAACGTAAGTTCATATGGATCGGTCTAGCGGATGACTAGTTCGCAGAGGTACAAGCCTACTCACGCGCTTGCCTGTGTATTTGCTTGCCTCGCAACGCTAGGAACATGTGAGTGCAGCGGTCAGTGCCCTGGCAAACGCCAACTACTACGACTTGTTTGCCAACGGCATCACCACAGCAAAGCACCTCTTCTCAAATCTGGGCTCCTCCGACGCTTCGGCTGGCGTCCCATTAGAAGCTCAGAAGGTGGCGACTGGCGGTTCTAAGGCGGGTGTCATCGACACTCGCGGCGTCTCACTGCGCGACGAGTCGAGCGCCGCCCAGGCAGCTCGCGCTACCATCCACGGACCAGGGAGCAGCATCGGCTCCAGGATTGCACATGCGACTGGCTGGAACGCCAGCACCGTAGAGAAAGTGGTGGAAGCCAAGGCCGACACAGGATTCGGCCAGGTCGGTAATGGGAACGCGGGTAGAACCTTCTACCTCGGTGAAGGCACCAGTCTCCGCTAGCCTCATACCGTCATTCCCCGCTGGCTTGTCATACGTCCCGACGAAGCCTCCCAGCACATAACAGGAGAGGCATTGGGATATGGTGTGCCAGTCTCCATCATGGCATTTAGGGGTTATGCTGCTGTAGATCTACGGCTCCTCTGGCACCTAGCGCAGATCTGTTCAATAGACAAAGGCATGTGTAAGGTGTGTAGGAGAAAGGCATGTTAGGTTGAACAGAGTAAGATTTGTGATAGAAGCACGAAGTGGAGGTAAGACGCCAAGTGTGGGGCATCCATGGATCAGAGCCGAAGGTGAGCGGAGCATGACAGCTAACAACGTGCGGATGCAGACTGTCGCCCTTCCGCAAAGCCGCTCTTCAGACGTTGTCTGCTGCTTGTTCCGTGTCACGGTCGAATAAAGCTGAGTCCCACCCCATCCGCTTACCGCTGCTCTACATTCTTGCTCTGGAACGACATTCGTCCATATCACTTCAATAGCCCCATCTGGGGGGAGACCACGTCTCATGGGAAGCAGCTTCGTACCCGAACAGTCATCGAGCTTTGACCAGAAGCATGTCGTCTTCAGCTGCGCACAATGACGGTACGAGTGTAGACCCCATCTCGGCCAAGACCGGCCTTGGTCAGCATGCAGCAGTACCACCGTACGCCCTGCCTGTCAGCTCGCGCATGCCCGCCTCTTCTTTGCTTCAGTCGATCGTGTTCGGGCTGGTCTTCAATGTTTGCATCATCTTTGCGCACGCCTTCCAACTGCTTTCGTGGCCTTTGTCACTACATCCAACCACTCTGTCCATCTACCACTCCAATATTGCCTATTCCAAGCTTGCCTTCGGCCGCCTTCTCGTCCTCGTCTCGCAGTTCTTTGGTCCGACCCAGCTGATTGTCTCCGTAGGCGATGGAAAGGGTGGATACCTCGACCCCGAGCCCTTCGTCCACCGGGACAAACAGACCGGGAGGATCACTGGACTGGACCTGCCGCGACGTTCGGTATGGATGTCGAATCACCAAGTTTATACTGACTGGCTCTACCTTTGGTCGCTGGCCTACTACGCGGATCTGGCTGATACCATTGTTATAATCCTCAAGAAGAGCCTAAAATGGATTCCCTTCGTCGGCTGGGGCATGCAGTTCTATAGATTCATCTTTCTGGCTAGGAACTGGGCCAGTGATCAAGCCCAATTGGCCACGCACCTTGGCGAAATGGCTTCTGGAGATGGTCCGTCGACGTCGACGAGCAAACGCAGCAGCAGCAGTAATGCCAAGAAGCTCCTTCTCCTGATCTTCCCAGAAGGAACGCTGGTGTCGAGCCAAACGCGCCCGGTGTCCGCCAAATTTGCTGAGAAGATGGGGATCAAAGATCTGGAGAATCTGCTCCTTCCTCGGTCGACGGGCCTTTTCTTTTGCATGCGTACGCTGGCAAAAGAGATCGACGATCTCTGGCTTGTGGACTTTACGATCGGATATCCAGGCATCCCTCCTGCGGGCTATGGTCAGGACTTTTACACGCTACGGTCGATTTTCATGCAGGGTGTTCCGCCGCCGGCGGTGCACATCCACTTGACCATGACTAGGGTTACACCACCCGTTTCCAACGACAGCTCTGGAAATCCTCCGGCTGTCGCCGAGATCGCATCGCGGGAGAGCGACCTTCCTCCGCTGGGCATAAATGACAAGCCAGCCGAGGCGAGCGAGGACGAAAAGAAGCAGTTCGAAGACTGGCTGCGCAACCGGTGGATCGAGAAGGATGCGCTAATGCATAGGTTCTACGAGCAGGGCGACTTTGTGCGTGGCGAGTTCGCCAAGGCCGTGGCTGCGGACAGTACAGTCGACCCGGCCCAGCCTCACGGAAAGTACGCCGTAATCCCGGTCGAGCTGCGCAGCTTGATCGAGATCGGTGACGCCGCGTGCTGGGCAATCGCCCCCATTGTCGCGTGGAATCTTCGAAAGTTGTACAAGTCCATCGTCGGCTGAACGATCGATGGCACGGCATCGTCCGAGTCGACCAAACAGGTCGCAGGTCAACCTATAGTCATTCAAGGATACACGTGTGCTCTGTTCAATTATACGGTACAGGAACAACACTGTCTGATCCACGGACCCATCTACTGCTGGAGGAAGTTGTTGGGCACATCGACGTAGCCTTCGATAATGCGGCGAGCTGTCCGGGTATAAATGATGGACTCGGGGACTTTGTCGAGCCCTCGCTGTTGTTCCTCCTCGGTAGCGGCTCTCAGCTTGACACTGGCCTGTGACAAGCCAGCGGGCTGGCCCACACCGATGGAGAGGATGCTGGGGTCGCCATCGCAAGGGTGTGTCTTGGCCAGCCCTGCCGCGGCGGCTTGTCTGACGGTGGTCTCGATGGTCGAAGACTCGAAAGCGCGGCCGCTGGCAAGGGCAGAAAGACAGGTCGCGGGTACGGTGCGATGGATGTTGCCCACACTCACGGCACGGATCAGGAGATTCATGTTGCCTGCGGCGACATGCTCTCCACCCGTGGTTGTGTAGCCCTCGGCGGGCGTTGGATGTACGATGCAGATTTTGGGCGCCGATGGAGACAGCGTCTGCTTGAGGAACGGAGTGAGAGCTGCCGCGGCCAGACGAAGCTTGTCGAGCAGCGTCATCAGAGGTGCGTTGGCGTCCAGGTCGGAAGGTGACAGCGAAGACAGCAGACTGGGGTCGAGAACCGATGCCAATGAGGACGAGGCGACAAAGATGGTCGGAAGACCAGCGTTAATCACCGTGACGTCGTAGGCAGCGCCATCGAGGTGGAGAGTGTCGACTTGGTTTTTGGTTGGCAAGAGTGCGGCGGGGTCAAGGGGGGTCTCTATCAACAGGCCAGGTGCCGTGCCTGGGACGCCGGCGATGGCTGCGTCGCCTTCCATGCCGGGATACCATGTTGTTCGGTCTGTATCGTGATCCTTGTATAGCGTCACGGGAACATTGGCTGTGACGATCTGACCGGAAGCAGCAAGGATGAGTCGAACCGGGAAAGCGAATGAGTCGCCGACGCTGGCTGGCTCGCCATATCGTCGCTCGAACATGTCTGCGATGCGCTCTTGCCTGACATGCCCCTGGTGCAAGCCGAATAAGGCTACGGCAGAGACCAAGTTACCGCATGTGCTCGTCCAATCGATCTGGGTGCCGTCTGCGACAGGGACCTGTCCAAATCTGTAGACCAGATCCCAGCCGCGACAAGGGTCGGCTGCGCGCTGCTCGTCGTCGACATAGTCCACGCCATCGGTGAAGCTGCGAGAGGCGGCGCGAAGCTGTGAAGCCAGCTTGGCATCAGGCGGGCCGACTACGGCGGTCTTGGAGAGCGAGCTGATGCCCCCGCCTAGGCCATCGATCTGGCGCTTGTCTGCATCGGGAGAGCCCATAGCGCGACAGATGAGCCTGTCACGCGCCACATGATCAAAGGGCGCAAGCGTCGCGGCGGACCAGATGAGGCCTTTCGACGTTCCGCCCCGATAGAAGGAGCAAGGAAGCCGGAAACCACCAGGTACCTTGCTATGGATAGCGCGCAGCAGCGGCGTACGTCTCGCCAACGACCAGCGGGACAGAGCCCCAACGCTCGGCTGTGCCATTGCCACCATGCTGATCACCACCGACTTTGGCCCTATGGGGACTGGGCGTCCAGGCCCGATGGCACATACGGTCTCCTGACTCTATCGCGGGTTTGTTGTGCAAGTGACGCAGAAGCAAAATGCAGGCAGGGTGTTGCTCGACAGTGACGTGACATTTACCACGCAGAAAGGACACCAGCGCGGGGCACGACTAAGCATCAAGGCTGCACGCTTCGGTCGTCCTGCTACAGTCTTACTACGGCGTATTCATCGACTGTCGAAAGAGTGTCAGATGCGGTTTGGCTAGTTGCGTTCTTAATGGCCAACTCGACGCTGCTTGAAATAGTACTAGTTGTGGGTCAGCGTAGACATTACAATTGTCACGTTGTCAGGCTAAGCTATCGAAGCGCGCCGTAATTGTGAATAAGTGGCCTTCTTTCGGGTTGGGCTGCACCGCGATTTCTTCTAATTACGTACGTACGCAATTCGCCGTGGTTGGCATTGGGGTAGTCAGGAGTGTCGCAGCATCGACGCTCTCTTGCTTCACCTCTACCTTCATCACCAGAATCAGGCAGCAACACTTCGAACATGCCCGCTCAGAAGCCTAGAATCCTCATCCCCGGCGGTGCCGGTTACATCGGCTCTCACGTCGTCCTTGTCGCCCTCCTCACCCGCAAATACCGGGTCACTGGTAAGTCATGCTTACGGGAGCACAAAGACCAGCCACTATTGGAGCGATGCCTTGGCCGTGTTCGCGCCGTGGTTGGAGAGGCGCTTGTGTTGCTCTGTTGCTGTGCTGACACGTTTACTGCGTTGGTTGTCTCTCACAGTTCTGGACAACTACCACAATGCCTTTCCATCGGCCGTGAAGCGACTGGAAACGATTGCCATCAACGAGCTGCCGGAGGGAGCTTCCCAGGAGGAGAAGGATGATTGCAAGGTAGACGTCTTCAAGGGTGACCTCCGAAACAAGGAGGATATCCGAAAGGTCTTTGACAGCTACAAGGCCGATGACAAGATCTGGGGCGTCATCCTTGCCGCGGCTCTCAAGGCCGTGGGCGAGAGCTCAGAAATCCCGATCGACTACTACGATGTCAACGTTTCCGGTCTCGTCAACCTTCTTGCTGTCATGAAGGAGAACAACGTTAACCGACTCGTCTACAGCTCGTCGGCTACGGTATACGGCACTCCTCCCGTGGTGCCCATTCCGGAGTCTACCCGTCTCGCCCCCGAATCCGTGTATGGTCGAACCAAGTGGATGAGCGAACTCATCATCCGAGACGTTTGCGACGCCTATCCCGAATGGAGGGCCATCGGCTTGCGATACTTTAACCCTGCCGGCGCCCACAAGTCGGGTCTGATCGGTGAAGATCCCCGAGGCAAGCCTGGCAATCTCTTGCCCTTGCTCGCCCAGATGGCCGTTGGCAAATACCGTGAAGGCGGCCTAAAGGTCTTTGGCAACGATTATCCTACCCCGGACGGAACTTGTGTTCGTGACTACATCCACATTGAGGACCTCGCTGGTGGACATATCAATGCTCTCGAGGCTCTGAACCGTGAAGAGATTTTTGCTGAGGGCAAGACGGACACCAAGGGCAAGTACCGAGCCTTTAACCTGGGAAAGGGATCTGGCATGTCAGTGTTGCAGATGGTGGACGCCATGAGGAAAGTGTCCGGGTACGAGTTCCCTCACACCATTGTTGGCCGACGTACCGGCGATGTTCCTGATCTCACTGCCGACCCCACTTTGGCTGAGAAGGAACTCGGCTTCAAGGCCACCCGAAACCTTGATGACATGGCGCAGGACCTTTGGCGCTGGCAGAGCAACAACCCTAACGGCTACGGCGAGCAGTGATTTCCAACTGCATTGAAGGAGACGCTAGGAAAACACGCGGGTTGCGACGTCGATACCTGTATTGTACACATATGGTTGCCCCCGCACCCGAATTTTTTTGATTGCAACATAGACAATCCTACACGCTCCTGTTTCAACGATTGTTTTAGGTCTATAAGCCCCCGGCTGACCGCACCCCCTGCAGAGCTTGCATTCACCGGTGGGGTCTGTCCCAGGTGAGGGATTCTGCCTCAAATGAGGTACCGGCGGGCTCGTGCAGATAGCCGCATGGCATCGACCGAAGCGGAGCGCCAAGTAGAGAGCATGTGCTCCGTCCCACCAATTCCATGCACAGCTAAGTCCCTCCGAACGGCTCCAGTTAGAACCTTCCTTGCGACTCTTGCCTTAACAGTTGATTCCTATCCGACCAGCGGTCGCGCTTTTCTCCCTTGCTCCGTTGCGTGTGCGTCTCGATAGATGCCGGGCGTACAGTGCCTGGGAGCTGTCGAAAGCTCGGTGCGCTAGCGCACTAGCATGAGAGAATTAGTGTGGACGCACGCCGCTGTGGCTGTTCAAATTTAGCCAGCATTCACATTGGAATCATTCCTTGCGCTCTGGTACAGAATGTAACACACAAACGTCTCTGGCAAGTTGGAGCATCGCAACCGTGAATGGCGGTCGGGCGATGAGACGGTCCGTGTGCAGAAGCTACGACAGGTGACATCGGGGTGCATTGTGGACATTGTGGTGACGTGTATCGACAATGTGAACGTGGCTTCGCTTCCAGTTCCGTGCGTAGAGAGACTGCTTTGCCTGCCGCTCCAAAACAGCGCAAATCTATGGCTGAGCAGCGCTAGGCGGTTTAGCAGCAAAGCTGCAGATCTGGGCCGCTCATGCCCCGTGGGCCAAAAAAAGTGTGAACACAACCCCCGTTGCATTGGTTGCGTGTCTTCAACTGGCCCATTTAACCAAGGCACACTGGACACCTGGGCTTCATCCCGATTCGAACCCCTTGCTTTCGTCTGCGTCTTTGTCGTGTTGTCGTGTTGTGCCGTCTCATTCTTTCTCTTTCTGTCTCGTTGTTGGCTGCTTCATCGACGCTTTCGTGGGCTCGGGGTAAGACTCTTAATCAATTGAAGGATTAGGGACAGCTATAACCGCTGCGCCAAGGGCGTGTTCACACAACCTTTGCGCATCGCGACGTATCTTCAACCGAGCCCGGCCGGAAAAACGGGCGATGAAGCAAGCCGCTGAACCCTCTGATGGATCTAGCCCACCATGTGCAATATGGCAGCAACGATGGCAAGGAGGTCGCTGATCTCTCAAGCGACAATACCGTAACAAACACCCTGCTAGAGTGCCACGCAGCTGCAGATATGCAAATAGCAGGTGCCAGTAGTTCCCTGCTGAGGCAGCCAACGGCTGCATATATCTCGATTTCGTAGATGACACAATCACAGATCACGTTATAGGGGCCTGTAAAGTACCTGAAAATTGCGGTCCAAAATATGTGCATGTCTTATAGACGTGCTCTGTGCGCGTACGGCCTGTTCGTCTTTCGACAACGCCCGCTTCTGCTGGCTTCACTATCGGCAGTGCGCAGATGACATGCTAGGGTGTCACCAAAGGGTCCTGCAAGAACCACTGGCTTGTAACACCAGGGAATCGCGAGGTGGCCGTCGAGGCGGTTTTGATATGTGGAGGAGCAACGATCCAACGAGCTCACAGCCATAAGCAGAATTTATTGTGAATTGACTCAAAAGCCCAGCGCAGGTTGAGTGTGAATGCGCCACGCGTAAGTGTTGGTCTCGGCTTTCTAATCGGCCAAAGAAAGGGGTCTCTGCAACGACATCATCATCTATCATAAGCTCAATCGTGAATCCCAATCGAAGCCAGTATCTCTCAGGATCATAGAAGTGGGCTTGACGCCTGACCTAGGAGGTCCGTTCTGCTACACATCGTGCTTCAGGGAACGAGCTCTAGCTGATAGATCCCAACTTCATTTCGCAACTGGCCGTCTCCTCTGCCAAAGTCGCGTCAACTTCTCGCTGGTCCGAGCTTTGTTACCGAGCGCCATACACCCCTATCCTCGGCGCTGACTCCTCTTCTGTCACCATCCTCCGAAAACTGTACATCTGGCTACAAGGTGACGATGGCTTCTACCAGCGCATCCGCCTCGTCCCGGCTCGGTTTCTGCCAGCGATGCGGTGACCCAATATCGGGCAAGGTTCGATGCAGCCGGTGCGGAGGGACCAGCCAAGAACCGAACCTCAGGTCGACACAACCCTTGCGTTCGTCCTCCAAGACAGACCCCTGGGCCAGCCGCTATGTCAATGGCGATTTATCTGCTCCGGATGATTGCGAACAAGACTATACGCCGCCTCCAAACCTCCTGGCCTCACCTAAACGCGGCAGCAACGACCCATCGATCGGACTAGGTATGCCATCCCGTATATCAAGCGATCTTCGCGCAAGTGTCATGCCAAAGCTTGCAGCCCAGCCGCTTCCGCAGCCAGCGAGCAACGGCATGTTGGCCCTCTCAACCGAGGCAACAAGTGGACGACAACAGAGGCCCGTCAGCCAGGACTACTCAGCACCAATAGTCAAAGGTTCCGATGGCGCGCTCTCCAAGGTCGTCGGTTCGCTCGTCGAACCGTCCGGCTCTCGAAACAGATGGGCTTGTGCCGACTGCAACTCGATCTTTGCGCGAGATTCGACGCTCTATGCCGCTCCACAGTCGCTCCAGCAGACGGATGGCTCGTACTACTGCAAGCAGTGTTACACTCAGCGCTACAGCCTGGGCAGCTGTATGGCCTGCCACAAAGACGTCTTGGGCTCCACCAAGGAGGATGGTAAATATGTCAAGGCTGCCGCTGCGGTCTGGCATGGCAGATGCTGGAAGTGCACTCGCTGTGGCAAAGGCGCAACCGATGGCGTTGACATTTTAGTAGGCATGGACGGCAGCCCTTCATGTGAACAGTGTTTCGGCAAGCCTAAGCCTCGTCCATCCGCTGTGCCCGACCCGCTAAAGCAGTTCGAGCCGGGCTTCAAAGCGAGCGAGATTAGAAGGCTCTCCAGACCCGCTGCCACGAGGACAGGGCCCATGGGGGCAACCATAGCCGAGCTGACCGCAAGGCTAGGCCAGCAGTCGATCCCCTCACCTACTATAGGTTCCTCTCGCTGGGACAGAACAGCGGGTAAGGCTCTCTCTTCCCAAACAAAGCCAGCATCGGGTTCCGATGTTCGGCCCCGTAGCCCAGGCGTGGCCACCCTTCCGGCGGTCGCCCGCCTTTCCACACCCCCGACAAGACCTTCCGGCATGACTCGGACCAGCAGCATCACTGGTAGTCCTCCCAAACCGAGGCCAGCAGTGGCCCAGTTCAACAGCGGCCTCAATCTTGCTGCTTTCCGGCCCGCCTTTGGCAGCGGAGGCGACCATGACCACCTTACTCGCAGAGACTCGCGCAGTCGAAGCGTCAGCCCCACGAAAATGGCTGATGTAAACGGCGCATCATCCGGTTTCGCGTCGCCGTCCCTAAGCAGCAGCGCAGAACTGTCACCACAGTTGCGAGGTCAAGAAGTATTCGGTGCGCGATCACCTGGCCGCGAGACATCCAAGGTGCCTGGCAGCCCTAGCCTTGTGCCAAACAAACCGCGTGTCAATGTCTTGCATGCTGCCTCCTCACCCCTGGAGCCGGATCGAGAGCGGACCTCCAGCGGCTACCCTAGGCCGCTCAGTTCACCTTTCTCAAAGAGCAAGAAGGAGCCCAAGGACCCGATTCAGGGTGACAAGGTAGTCTTGGACAGCGAAAACGAGCTGAGTGGGTACCTGGAGGCGCCCGAAGGGGACAAGCGATGTGCAGCTTGTGGCCTCCGTCCATTCGAGCTTGCGACGGCGACGGCTAGTCAAGAGGTGCTCATGATAACGCTATCCAGTGGCGCCAGCCTGCATGCCGCATGTTTCAAGTGTGCGGTCTGCCGCCAAGCCATTGAAGCGTCCGAGGCCTTCACTCGTCTGGACGGGTCCAGCTATGCGCCTCTCGCGGAGGGGTTGGCTGCGTATGCACATCCACGCTGCGCGCCCAAGGTCCATCTGCACGTGGTAAGAGAGACCACAGCGGAGCATACCCAGAAAAGCTTTCGATCCAGCCTCACTGCTGATGGGAGTGCGGGGTGGAGCCATGCTACGCACCAGCGCGAGCTGAAGCCCAGCCCTGCTCCCTCTCCTTCCACCTCTCTGCGGGAGAGCCGACCGGCTGTGCGGGCCAGCATCGTGCCTGGCACTGGTGCAGGCCAGGCCCGGACCGACGCGGACGCCAGCACGGGCCATACGAAGGAGCAAGGTCAGAAGCCTGCTGCTATACGAAGGTTCCAGCCGACCGCGGGGGCTGCTCCGCCTACGCGGTCTACGATTCTGGCCGCGGGGTCGCGGGGAAGCGGTGTGGGCGGGGGGGTGAATCCTGCGGCGGGGATTTATTCGCGTTTGTCGGCGCTGTCGGCGGCGTCGGGGAATGCGGAGCTTGCGGATGCGGGAGCGGGTGGTGGCGGGCGCGCGCGGTTGGGGGGCATGCCGGCGTGCGCGTTGTGCGGCGAGAAGCTCTCGTCGCTCGAGTCGGTGCTTGGCCCGCGCGGGACACAGTGGCACCGTGCCTGTCTCATCTGCCGCGGCCCCGCGCGCGTCCCCAAAGACACCGCCGCCTTCTACCGCCGCACCACCCCCTCCCACTGCGGAAAACTCCTGGACAGCGGCGCCAAAGTCACCCCCGACGGCGAGGTCCGCTGCCGCGACTGCTTCGACAGAGAGCGCTCCGCCTTTCGCCTCCGCGCCTCAACTTAGCCCACCAACCCACACACGCATACCCACCACCCGCTGACTCCGCCGCCCCCATTCCGGGCCCTTTGCCCCCTCCTCGCGTTCCCGGCCGCTTTCCTTCAACCTCCTATAGATCTCGCTCTTCCAGCGACATTTCGCCTCAACACGTTTGCATGTGCATTTCCAACAGCCTACACCATCGTGACAATGAATCTATGCGAATAGCATCAATACCGCTGCCTTGGACCCCACAGCCCGTGTCGCCAAACTGATTGTCCACAACGTCAAGAAATGGCATTGTGATAGAGTGTGAGGGGGAGAGCCTGCCAGAAAATACTCAGCTGGCAAGACCCGTATCGACCCAGCCTGCATAGACAGACGTGGCCTTTTGGGAGATACACCACGGGGCAAGGGCGACAGGCTTAGTCGAAGAGACCGAAGCCCATGTCGTCGTCGGACTCCTCCTTCTCCTCCTCCTTCTCCTCGGCCTTGGTCTCGACAGCGGCGCCAGAGTCGGCAGCAGCGACAGGGGCGGCGGCGGCGAAAGCCTCGGGGTTGGCGAGGTACTCCTTGGCCTTCTTGGAGCCGTCGAACTCGTAGTCGGTGGCGAGCGAGACAGCGATGAGGTTCTTGTAGCCGTTGACGACAACGTGCATGACCGAAGCGATGGTGGGGTAGTTGAGCGCAAGCGAGATGCAGGCCACCTGCCTGACACCAAGAACGAATCGGTCAACAAGCGTCTCCTCGGAAACGTCCAGGACGTTGGACTCGAAGCACTGGCCCTGGTCGTAGATCTGGACGACCGTCATACCGTAGGTGAAGGGCGAGATGTTGAGCATGTTCAACAGGGCGGCCTCCGAGGTACCGACACGGCTGCCAGCGTCGACGACCTTGACGTCGGAAACGATCTCAATGGTACCACGCGCAATCTTGGTGGGGACACCGAGAGCCTGGAAGAACGAGGTCTTACCGGGCTCCATACCAGTGTTACCGGCCTGGACAAAGATGTCGGCAGGGGCGTAGGCACCGGCACGGGCAGGGGCGGCGACTCGGTTGGCGAGGATAGAGTCTCGGACCTCCTTGAGGTCACCAGAGGTGAAGACGAAGCCAATGTTTCCCTTGAGGTGGGGAAGCAGTCGCTCGTACTCGGGCTTGTCACCAATCATGAGTCGCAGAGCTCGTCGGGCCATGGTGTTCTTTCCCATCAGAACGACACCGAGGCCTCGAAGCGAGGCTCGGATCTGGTGCATCTGCTGGGAGCTGACATTGTCGATGTTGACAATGAAGATGGAGGGGTACTTCTCGAGAAGCTCGTTAAGCTTGTCGAACCAAGCCTCCTTGTTGGCACGGGGCATTCCACCCATCTTGACTGATTTACGTAGAAAAGTTGGCGGTGAAAAGGGTTGCGAGGTTTGTGAGGATGTAGCTAAAGTTCGGCCTACCTATCACCTCTTGCGTGGATTGAAAGGAAGTTTACTGTTCGAGATGGAAGCGAGTAGCAGGAACGAGTTAGCAAAGGTGCTCCTGAGCTTTAGAAGCGGAACTGCTGATGGCTAAAGCGGTCATACTTACAAGGTCGAACGGCGGTCTATGGATAGATGGAGAGAAGAGGAGAATTGGGAAGGTTACGCGCAAGTCCAGACAGTGTTGCGAATCTCGCATTCACGGTTGCGGGTCGAATCCACCGCGTGCTGCGGCAAGTGCTGCCGTGCAAGTTAGATTGTCGGATCCGAGGAAAAAGGGCGGTCGAAATTCCTCTCGCACGAATGGGAGTTCCGATTTCCGAGATCGATATCTCGGGGTGCGCTTCGCTGTTCCTTTGCCTGTTAATCATGATTGATGTTGTTTCAGACCAGGAAGACTAGCCCACTCTATATCTCTCTTTACCAGGCATCAGTCTGGACACCACGCCCCGCCTATACGCTCGACAGCCACGCTGCTCGAGCGACCGCTCTGAAGTTTATCCGGTTTTCACAGCCTCCTGTGGGCCAACGTTGAAGAGGTAGCAACGACCTATGCAGCATCATTTACTTCTTCAAGGCACACGTAAGGGGCGGTAAAGGCCAAGGGCTGTATCAAGTGGCGTTCTCCGGTGGGAAGAATCAGATGGAGATGGCTGGGTATGTCTTGTAGCCACTCCTTCCGACCGCTGCGCCTGCCTCTGAGGTTGGTCACTGCTCCTGGCGCATCACCGCAACCGCCCAGCCGGCGCACATGGAGTACTTTGGTCTCTGCTCCGGCACGTCCTGCTACGCCGCATGCGCCCCACGGCCCTTCTGGTGTCGCACAGGCCGGGCCTTCGCGCTGCTTTTGTTCATCTGTCAACAGCAACAAGGCCTCTGATCTGTCTCTAGCACATCTACAGCAGCAGATGCAGCAAGAAGCATACCGACCGCCAGACACGTCCCTCACCAGCTTCTGGCCTGCCCAGTCATCATCGAGCCCCATATTGGCGCAGCATAGACCTAGTCACAACCCGGACGCAAATTCGACCCACCAACACTTCCCCTTGTTTCAAAGTGCAGATTCGTCACATCCAGACCGTCGAGTCTCCTCTCCATCTACAGACTCGGCTAACTTCTTCACACCCTCCCTGTCAGAGGCTTCAGAGGATAATGCTACGACGGTGCCACCGATCGTCGGTAGTCCTCTTCTCTACATCGAAGCGCTTGATGTGGAGGCTCTTTCCGCTTTCAACGATCGCTGCTTGCTGCTCATCCGTTCGGGTGAGCGCTCCATGCAAGCTCTGACGAGCGAGATGAGCGGATGCGCGGCTCCTGCAGAGCAGCACGAGCAGCTGGCGTGCTACATCATGCGCGGCTGTCTGGATCGCCAAGAAGATCCCGATATCATCTGGCAACTCTATCAGTCTTGGAGCCACTCTTCCGACCCTCCATATATGCCGCGGCCAGGCTCCACCAGGAGCCGATTTCGCAAGCTTCAGACAAGCGCGCTTTACCTCTGCTGCTCGTACCTGATTGCAGCCTGCCGATACCGTCCGGCAGCCATCGTGGCTGGGGACGTTCGTCTCAAACCTTCTCAATCGCGCTTCTTGGTCGAACAGTTGATCTTTCGTCTCAACCTGCCTCGCCAGAGTTCCACGAGTCTTGCATCAAAACAACCAAAGGCCTTGTTTCTACCCTCAGCACATCGATCCGTGGTGACTGCCCCCTCGGCAGAGGAGACCCGACTGGCTCTGCGGGAAATCAGCGCCACAACCTGTAACCTGATGGCGGACGGCGTTTCGCTCAAACGCACGCAGTTGCAGTTCTTATTGAAGCAACTTTCTCTGACACGCTTGTACGCGCAGGTACTGCGTCTGGTCCGGTCAGCTCAGCGGCGAGCACAGATTGACTTCATGGCGACACAAACGGACGCAGGATCTTCACAGGCTATCAGGACAGCGGGCGGCTTCTCCCGTATGCGCATCGCGCAGGCCGATCCACCGTCGATCGCATCAACAAAAGCACTCGAGCAGGCAGTGAGGCTGCTCTGTTCACAAAGCTCCGCAGGAGCCAAGACGGCATTCGAACTGGTACAGATGCTCCCTACGCGCCAAAGAAGCATGCCGATGTACGACGCCATGATGTTCGCTTTCGGGAATGCGCCCATCACCCCTACACAGACTAGCTCGGCACCTACCAGCTTGTCATCGTCAGCGGCATCACACCGTTCGCTCTCCGGCCCGCAGTCGGGCAATACTGATTCCGGTGCCGTTTATGGCACTGTGGATGAACAGCTCTGGCATGAGATGTGTACTATATCCCACCTAGGCGGGCCACAGCTGTCTACCATCTCGGCACGGATGGTGTGCCACTCTCGGGCTCGGCGGTGGGATCTGGTGCAGTCGGACGTCCGCTACCTGCGCGCTTCGCAGCTTGGCAAGGTCAAGGATCTATCGCAGGTCGCACGCCTTGCGATTCTGCGGTGCTGTGTCGAAACGGGACGGCTCAATGCGGCGTATCGATTCGCGCGCGATCTGCTCTTCGACACACGGGCGAACGACGGGGCGTTTCGTGCGAGCGTCCTGAACACGTTGCTGCGATCCGCGCAGTATATTCGGATGGACGGGGCGAAGCGGGACGGTGTCGCGCCGTCGGGAGATGGCGGGCAGGCCTCCACGCGGGCCGAGGCGGGTTCGGTGGCGACGAGGCGGCAGGTTTCGTCGCCGTCAAGGGCGCAGCTGCTGAAGCGGTTTCTGCGCTACTTGGCGCGCCTTCTCGCGCGCGCCCCCGACCTCCATCCCACCGTCGAGACGCTCCAGCTCTTCATCCAGCTCCTCGTCCGCCACCACGTCGGCATCCCCTCCGACGGCCTCTGGACCATGATCCGCATCGTCGCGGCGCACTTTGAGCCCAACGACCACAGGCTCCTTCCCGTCCTCGACGCCTTCGCCACCGTCTTCCACAGCAGGGGCGACAGCCGCTCCTGCGCCGAGGTGCAGAAGCTCACCAGTCAGATCACCGCGCAACCGCAATCACAGCCCCGCTGACCGCGCACCCCACCCGATCCCGACTGAACGCCCGCTAACCCGTATCATGGCTTGGATTACTTCTCCCACGATGCGGCTGTGACTTTTCCTCTGCCTTCGCCATTCCGCCCCGGCTGGACAGCATACCGAATACATTTGATTATGCACGGTACATGACTCTATCGTGTGTGGTAGGCGGGGTGAGCGAAGAAAGTCAGCGCAGTGGAGGGAATGGCTAACCGCGGTTCATGGTGTTGCCGGCACCCTTTTTGTTGTGCTCGGAGAAGGCGTCCCAGTAGAGGTCGTGGGCGCGCTGTTCGTCCTCTGCGTCGCGGGCGTCGCGGGTGCCGTCGTTCTGCATGCGGAGCTCGCGCTGTTCGGTGGAGGTGGGGGCGTCGTACGAGGCCTGTCCGCCGCCCTGGATGATGTTGCCACGGCGCTGTTCCTCTGCGAGGTATTCGTCGATGGACATGGTGGGGAGACGGTGGTCTGGGCGGAAGACTTGGTCCTTGAGGTCGTTGCGCGATGCTGTGGCGTTGGGGGTGATGGTGAACGGGCGGAGGACCTTGCCGGCGGGGTCCATGAGGGGTCCCGTTGCAGGGGCGGCAAGGGCGCGGTGGTCGAGGCGCCACTCGGCGTCGGCGGGGTCGGCCGACGCGGCAGCCGCGGCGGGTGCGGGCGGTGGCATCGACCGCAGCAGCGCCAGCTCCTGCGAGGCACTCTGCAGCAAGCCCGCGGCGCGCACAACATGCAGGTTGAGTAGCGCAAGCAGATACTGCCGCACTGAACCAATGCCGCCCGGCGCCGTAGTCGAGCTAGTCTCGTTCGCACCGCTCGTCTCCCCCGGCCCATCTTCGTCGTCGTCCTGCTCATCATCAGAGCCTACATCGCCCCGAGACCCCGCCCCGTAGAGCAAGAGATCATAGTAGACGTCCGAGGGCGCGTTGGCCGCGCTGCGCATCTTGGCGCGGTAGGCGGACCGGAATGCGCCCAGACTGGCCTTGAGCGCGCTCTCGAGCCTGAACAGCGCGATCTTGAGCTCGCGCGTGTGCGGCCGGCTCGCGACACCAGCGCCTTCCTGACGCGGGTCTAGCGCTTCCAAACCCACCAGCTCGTCGGTCGGCAGCGAAGCAACCAGATGGGCGAGCAAACTCCTTGTCGAACCTGGCACCACACCCAGTGCCAGTGTCCGGGACAAGAAACGCTTGGCCGCATCCTGCGACGCGACCAGCTGGCGTTTCCGGGCGGCATGGTCGGATCCAGTGCGGACCGACTGTTGGAGCTCGGCCTGGAGCGAGGGCAGGAAGAGGGTGCGCAACGAGGAGGTGGAAATGTCCCTCAGCGCGTCGTTCTCCGACACGACACCAATCGAATTAGCCAGCTGCTCTGCCCGGGCCAAGAGCGAAAGCAGGTCTACCGCCTGATCGCGAGCACCAGCGGTCGATGTCGACGATGAGCCTGATGCTGACGAGATCGGCGCCTCTCTAGCGTCGTGGGACGCAGAAAGAGGCGGCGGCGGCGGCGGCGGGTTCGAAGCACGCAGGAAGATGGAGCCAATGAGCTCCGTCAATGTTTGCCCTGACATTCTAAGAGGCTCGAGCCTTGACGGGGACGGGTATATGGCTAGCTGCGAGCGGTGAGGATCAGGATGATGCAAAGGTGAAGGTGTCGACGCTAGCAGGACAGGTTACTCCTTGACAGTTCCGCTGCAAAAAGGAAGCATTCGATGATCTAACAACTGGCTTGCTCTCCAACCTTACCTCCACATGTCCTCAAGGTACCGTGCGAAAGAATGCCGGCCTTCGCTGGGCTATATAGCGAACGGCTATGCAAAGGGAGTCACAATTGTATCGGTTGTTGATATTGATGAGAGCGGCATGAATAGTGCGGGGAAGCTACATCTGAATGCGTGAGTAAGAATGTAAGGGCAAAGGCTAGGACGTGGGCTGCTGCCCGCCGGGACGAGACGCTGGGCGGTTGGCGGCAAAGTCGAGCTGCTGACTTAACTCTTTGTGGACGGATCACGTAATACTCGCCATTCGTGGCTTTACTCTTCCCCGTCTGGCCTCTAGCCCACCGAGTGGTCAGGTCAGGACAAGCACTGCGGCAAAAACCTCCTCTTGATAACAACGTACGATGCCTGTTCCAACAATTCAGCTTGCTTCCGGCGTCGAGCTGCCTCGGCTTGCCTTTGGCACAGGAACGGCTCTGTTCGGGTCAGATGCGGCCCAGCAGGTCGCCATGGCCCTCGACGCTGGGTTTCGTTTCATCGACGGAGCTGAAGTGTATGCCAACGAAGGGTCGGCCGGCGAAGGCATCTCTTCCTTTCTGCGGGACAACGCGAGCGTTCAACGGTCCGACCTGTTTGTGCTGACCAAAGCGGGTGCGAATGGCATGAAGGGTCTTGCGTCGGCAGTCAAAGAGGCAATGCGCAAGCTTCGGGTGGACTACCTGGATGCCTACCTGCTCCATTTCCCCCCTCGGGGTGTAGACGGTCTTCCGTCGAATGTCGACGCATGGAAAGAGATGGAGAAGATCAAGAGCGCTGGCTTGGCCAAGTCCATCGGCGTCAGCAATTGGCTAGCCAGCGATATCCAGCAGCTTGTGGACGCAGGCCTCAGTGTGCCTGACATCAACCAGATTGAGTTTGTGCGTACTCTGCCTCTCTCCCTGTCGCCTTTTATCTCTCTCTTCGTCGGCGTGATGGGGACAGACCCAGTACGTATGGGCTATACTGACGATCGTCTTGTCACGTTCATGCATCGTCAAACAGCACCCGTACTGCTGCTCGCACCCTGAGTACGTCAAGCTGGTTGAGCTACACAAAAAGCACAATATTGTCACCATGACCTACGCTGCGCTGGCGCCGTTTACCAAGTCGACGCAGTCGTCGGAGGAAGCACTGACCAAGACGCTTGCCGAGATCGCTGGCAAGAACAGCATGCGCACGCCTGCTTCGGTGCTCCTCCGCTGGGCGTTCCAGCGCTCCGGGGGCATCATCACCACCACCACCAGCAAGAAATCGCGTGCCAAAGAGTACCTTGACCAGCTGAACGTGGACAACGACAGCGACCTCGTGCTTAGCCAGGATGAACTGGCAGAGATCGACAGGGCAGGCCAAGAACACAGTTTCGAGAAGTACTACATGGCAAAGTACTTCCATGCCTGATCCATGCGCCGAGACATCATGCAACCGGTCCTCATGCTAGTACATCATCAGCCTTATGCCACCCTGATATGTGGGGATATATGCATGAAAAGGCGGTATTGATACGAAACCAATCTAACACGCGTTTCATCCAATCCGTTTCGAAATCCACACTCGTGCGAGTCGTGATTGTGTGGGGCTACAAAGCCAGCGGCGGCGCGTGCGGATCCGAGCTCTGGCTTGTCAAGTTGAAGTTGGGATGTCGCTGCCTCACTTGGCCTGGTCAGGCACTCATTCGTCATCCTCGCCTTCTGATACGTTGTCCGCACCATCCTCTACATCACAGGGTACCACAGACACGATGGCTGTAAGTACATGCCTCCGCAGCAAGCGTGTAGCTCTCGCGAGCACACAGCGCCGCTCAGCGTTTTATACCGATAGGGCCAAGCGAGCCCATGGAAAGCTCATCCTACCTTTGCTCCTTTCTCTTACCGATCTCTTGACATCCACGCATGGCGCCGACATTCTTGCTGCTCTTCTTTCCACCCGGTCAAACCCGCGCTGGAACGACGGTACAAACTGCCCTCTGGCCTCGTTGACTTTCCGCGGCTTGATGTCCTATACCCGGCTCGACATGCTCTGACTTTGGCCGACGTGGTTCGCTGTCGCATCTTGCTGTCTTCCGTTGGCCGATTTCGTCTTTGCTCTGGCTCGCTTTCGATGGACAGTCCGGATTCAGTTTCAAAGGAGGTCGTCCGAGGTGCTTTGCCTTTTGGCAGGAGTTTCAGAAGTGCTACGTCCAGGCCGACACACCCTCCGACTGTGCCGGTGCCAAGGACGACTACCTCGAGTGTCTCCACCATACCAAAGAGGTTCGTATCCGGGTCCACCTGCAGCTCGCGCGTGGCCGGTTCTGCTCCCGCCGCACATAGACAGAGCCTGTTACTGACGACGCCGTGCCGTTCCTTTGCCGTTGCCTCTGCAGATCGCCAGGGCGAAAGAAGTCAAGGATCACTGGCTGCAAAGGCAGGCCAAGGAGGCACATGCTGCCAGGGAACAGGGTGAAGTGCGCGCCACATCCTCGATCATGGACCTCGGCCTCATAAATAATGCTTCGTCAGATGGCTCCGACAAGTCAGGCTCAGAATCGTCCTCCTAGCCATTTTGTCCCACTGCATAGGCTACCAACGCCTGCTCCTTACGCTGTATCCACCCATCCTACTTCACCCTAAGGTCAGCCGTCAATACAGATCTATTGCACTCCTTCGCCAGTCGCCAGCTCATGTCAACGCCAGGCCCTTTTCGCAAATGTCGCGTCAGCGCGTCCTACTCGTTTTTGCTGACACAGCCCCCCAGTCGACCGCTGACGTTTTCCGGTCAGTGCGGCAACGGATGTTTGCAGCCTACGGTACGGAGAAAGTGCGGTGGCTACGCTGCCGTGCCAGTGTCTGCACTCACGGGAAAGCGTTTTGGCTGACTGCTTAGCACCCGATATAGGGCGAGTCAAAGGCGAAGCCGCCGGTGGAAAGGCTGGGGGGGAGGTCGGCGGGATGCATACCAAAGGTGGTGCTGGGAGTGGGGCCGAGCTGGAGCTCGAGGGTGGCGCCGCGGAGGAAGGCAGAGTGGCAGAGCCAGGGCTTGGTGTATGGCTTTCCGTCGAGCCAGGCGCGCTGGACGTATCGGTTAGCCTGTGCGCCGTCAAAGCCGCTCGTCTTGAGCGTGAAGGTGCGGCCGGAGACGCCGGAGCGGATGCGGTAGCCCGGGAAGAGGGGCGTGCCCAGCAGATAGACCGCGGTGCCGGCGACGGGGAACATGCCGAGCGAGTTCCAGACGGCGTAGCTGCCCATGGCGCCGACGTCGTCGTTGCCCGGGATCCCGGCGAGGCTGGTGTTGAATCCGGCGCGGTGCAGCGCCAGCACGCGGTCCACCGTGGCCGCGTAGCCGCCCACGGCAAAGTTGGCAGAGTACGACGCAAGGAAGCCGGGCTCGTCGCCAATATCGGCGTAGCCGTGCGCCCACATGTGCCGGTACCGCTGCACATACCGCTCCGAACCCCCCATCAATCGCACTACGCTCGCCATATCGTGCGGCGCAAAGAACGAGTACTGCCACGCGCTCGCCTCGTAAAAGTCGTGCCCCTCGCCCTCGTCCAGAAAACACCCCATATGGTCCTGCGCTGGCGAACACCGCTTCGGGTCCTGGTACGACCAGCTCCCATTCGCCATCCGCGCTTGCAGGAAGCCGCTGAATCCATCCGACTTTGTCTCGGCGTTCCAGAGATGGAACGTGTCGTTGGACCGACGCACATATTCGTCGTACAGCGCGCGATTCCCCAGCCTGGCGGCGACCAGCGCAATGCTAAAGTCGTTGTACGCATACTCGATCGTCCGTGAGGCGGTCCGTCCCTCCGTCGCCGACGGCACCGCTGGCGAGCCCGAATCATCCTTGGGCACGTATCCCAGCGATCGCCTTGCTTTGATACCGCCTCGGCCGACAAGTCCCCAGCTGGGTGGCTCGACCGTGGCGTCTTTCAGCATCGCCGCTAGCCCCTGCTTCCAATCAATGCCGTCCAGGATGCCCTTGAGGAAGCTGTCGCTCAGCATCATATCGGCATTGCTGCCGCCTTGTGTGTAGCCCTGGTTGGTCGACATGCGGCAGTCGGGCAGCCAGCCTTCTTGGCGTTGGATCTCAATCACGCCAGAAACCACTTGCGCCTGCGCAGCGGGCAGCAGCAGCGCCCACAAGGGGTGGATTGTCCGTGCCGTGTCCCAGAGGCAGTAGAGCGAGTCCCAGGAAGGCTTGTCCGCCTCGAAGCGTGGATTGTCGCCCGTCACGTTGTTCGGCGAAAGGAAAGATCGGTACAGCGACGAGTAGAACAAGGCCAGCTGCGTCTCGTCGACACCGTCGGCCACTAGCTCGACCGATGAGAGCACATTGTTCCAGAGGCCTTGGGTACGCTCCACGACCTGGCTGAGAGCCTTTGGTGCCGTGAAATTCGGGATCTCCTCTTCGGCGAACTTGCAGGCTGCCTCGGGAGAAACCCAGCTGATGCCGATCCTTACGGCGAGGATGCCGGCGTTGTTGGAGACCAGAGCATCTTGGTCGATCGATATCAGCGCGCCCGCTTCGCCAGTGGTGTTGACCAGCTTCGTAGCGCCTGGCTGCGAAATCTGGTCATTGTACGTGCCTACCGACCGTACAAAAGGCACGTCCAAACAGGTATGCACTGCAAAAGTGCCGACGCCAAAGGAAGGCTGGAAGCTGGCAGTGGTAGACAAGACGCGAACGGTATTGCGATGATCCTTTTGCTCCTCGAAGCGGAGCATATTGGGCGGCGCCCGTCCGCTTCCTTGCAAGTCTGTGGTGTGGTCGAAGACCAAAAGAGGAGCAAGGTTTTGCGCCCGTTTCTGGGGTCTAGCCGATGTGCTATGGCCCGCCATTCTGCCAGCGGACGTCGACGGCCGAGCCGCATCGCGGATGGGCTTGTTGAAGTCGAAGTGATAGATAGCAGAATGGTTGCTTGCCGCCAGAGCGACAACCACTCCATGCTCAAGCTCGAACTGGAAGCGGCCGACGCTGCTCTGGATCGCCGACATGGAGCTTAGATTGGCGAGCCTAGACTGCCGGGTCCATTTGCAGGAGGAGTCGGCCTCGTCCAAGGCCAGCTGGCAGTACTGAGGCATGACACTCGACATGCCCAGCGAGGGATGGCCCCCGGTGCCGTCATCGTGGAGAGCGCTAATGCCATACACGGCAGAGCCATCAGGGACGAAGCCACCCTGATTGCCAGAGGAGGACGAGTCGAGACCTGGTTTGATACTGCCGAACGGCACCGAAGGCCCGCTGAAGACATGACCACCGTTCAAGGTTCCGATCAAGGGCTTGACATGGGCAACAGGCTCCCCAAGAGCAGCGGCTACCTGCGACGCCAGCGCGAGGCCTAGAGCTAGCGTGGACATTAGCAGAGCTGGTAGGTACGATAGCATAGTCGACCTGCCAAAGAACACTCTATGCATCGATGGATCGACATCCACCCCGTCACGCAACCTCCGACGGCTTGAGCTTAGCAGCATGCCGACCTCGGATAAGACAGCCTATCCCGAAAAGAAGCGAGGGCTGTGACGACCAGAGTTGTTGCTGGGCCCTGAAAGCCCTGCCTCCCGTCGAAGTTCAGGTTGTATATGAACCGCGCGTTAGTCTAGGTATCCTGGTGGTGATCACAAGCGTGAGTCTCTTTGTCAATCGCAGCCTGAAAGGAACCGAAGGAGGGCAGTACGGCCAGCGAATGCAGGACCTCAATATATGTACACCAGTCGCAGAGCGCTGCAAGGCGTACGTGCCGGATGCCAGCACCCTAGATTCTTAATGTGCCGGCACACGGAGTGGGTCCCTTACGGTGGTGTGGAGACTGGCTTGATGAGATCGCACGACGTCAACCCACGTTCCCACCAAAATGAGGATGGATGGTATCAGTATCACGACATGCTACCCACACGAGAGGCCCGAGCAGGTCAGAGACGTCTGTGTATAACAGAGCAGTTCGCCCGTCCCGTTTCCGTGCCTTATGCGTTGTTGCACGGGGGCAGTGGGTCATCTAACTGAACCTGTGGCCGAAACTTGCTTGGTAGTGCGAACGGATGCTAGGCTATCTACTTGACAGAGAGGAGTTACCTGGTCTGAGCCCAGTCGCGCCATAAGGATGTTTCCCGCGCAAAGGTGACCGGGTCCATACCACGCAAAGGCATCGGGATCCAGAGTGCTTCAATATGAAAGCCAGTGTAAGTAGTGTGTGAGGTGTTGAGCGGCACCTTTGCAGTGAGTGTTCGTGTTAAGCTACGTTCCAGTCGTGAGTCACAACATAAAAGCGCGACCTGTGGTTTTGTTAACCAGACTGACACCAGTCGTTCTGGCTACTGTCTGGTTTGAAT
>JALBYF010000083.1:0-70549 GCA_023212725.1 Tranzscheliella williamsii | reverse complement strand
ATACACTCCTGCAATTTGGTACAGCAGCGTTGACTGTGTAGTGAGCAATGAGGTGTACAACTGAGGGGGGGTCAAAATGCGATGATGAGGAGAGCTGTCAAATGTCAAAATATTTAGGTGACGCGATTGTACTGTACTTTAGACTGCACAGACATCACCACTAAACACTGTGAGCCACTGGTATTGCCAGCCAGAGACTCACTGACCGATGAGGTAAGTTTAGCTGAGTTGTGAGTTGTGAGTGTGGGGTGGGTGGTGGTTATGGTGTTAGACTTGTGGGTATGTGGAGGGGTTTTGAGCAGTCGATCACCGATTCGGGCGTAGGAAAAGGAAGGCATATCGCTATCAATTCAACAGTTCAACCAGCTTGGCCGAGCGTCGGATCACGTCACTCATTGCTCAGTTGGAGGCGCGAGCCTTGCACTTCGACTCTCGGACGATCAGGCTTTCGTCCTTCCCTGTTCCATAGCCCGTCGTCGTAGGGTAACACGGCCCTTCCTGCCCAGCCTATACCAACATCATCCTGTTCGCCGCTGCATCTGTTGCCACGCACGCCTCTCTAGACCTAGCGCCCCCTGGCTTTACGTGGCCCAGTTTAGTGCAATTTTCGCCGAGCTGCTAAGCTTACCTTCCACCTACTCTATCATCTTCTTTCCACCGGCAAGATATCAGCCACGCTAGGGAGCTGCGCTTTCCGCTGTCAGGCGTTCCTTTCTTCTCTCGATCACCGCTGAACTAGCGCCCGTCTGTTTAGATCAGAGCGGAACAAGGGGCTAGTCAGTACGGTCAAGTGGCGGCGATGGCGACCTCCGCAGCCTCCTCTTCGGCTAACCGCCTTCCGGCTGTCCACGATGCCAAGGCCACGTGGGAGTTTCTGGAGCCGGGTATCGACCTCATGATGACCCGCTTGAAGGAAGGCATGACCTATCCACGCTATATGGAGCTCTACACCGTTGCGTATAACCACTTCACCTCGTCATCCCTCGCCTCCTACCCTAGCGCCCTCGGTCGCTCAGCAGGGCCCTTTGGCTCCAAAGGCGGCACTAATCTGGTCGGCGCCGACCTCTACAACTGCCTGACCTCCTACTTCCAGACTCATCTCGAGCAAGTGCGTCAAGGCGCCGACGGTTTGTCAGAAGAGCCGCTCCTTCGGTATTACGCCACAGAGTGGGACCGCTATACAACTGGTGCCAACTTTGTCCACCGACTGTTCGCGTACTTGAATCGACATTGGGTCAAGAGAGAAAAGGATGAGGGGCGCAAATACATCTACACCGTCTACATCTTGGCGCTGGTGCAGTGGAAGGAGCATATGTTCCGGCATGTTCAGCAGAAGGGAAGGCTTGTACAGGCCTTGCTAAAACAGATCGAGAAGCAACGAAACGGAGAGGTCATCGAGGCTTCGCTCGTCAAGAAGGTGGTTGACTCACTCGTGTCGCTCGGCCTCGATGAGACCGATACCAACCGGCAGAACCTGGAAGTCTATCGCCAGGAATTTGAAAAGCCCTTTATCGAGGCTACCGAGCTCTACTATACCGCCGAGTCGGACGCCTTTGTTTCTCAGAACACCGCCACGGATTATATGAAGAAGGCCGAGGTTCGACTGAAGGAGGAGGAAGACCGGGTGGAGGTGTATCTGCATGCATCAACACGGTCGAAACTCATCCCCACCTGCGACAATGTGCTGGTTAGGCGACACGCTGGCATGTTGTGGGATGAGTTCCAGCAATTGCTCGATATGGAGCAGTCCGAGGACCTGTTCCGCATCTATACATTGCTTTCGAGGATCGCTGAAGGGCTCGAGCCTCTCCGACAGAAGTTCGAAGCTCATGTTAAACGAGTGGGCCTTGCGGCTGTGGAGAAGGTGGTCGGTGGCGATGACCCGGCGAATGACGCGGCTGCAGAGCGGTTGTCTTCTGGTGCAGCTGCGGCAACATCTGCGGCGGGGGCGGCGTCGGCGGCCGATTCACTGGATCCTGGCGCGTATGTGGCCGCTCTACTGCATGTGCATCGTGCCAACCTCAACACTGTCAACACTGCATTCCGTGGCGAAGCGGGCTTCCTTGCCGCGCTCGACAAAGCGTGCCGAGACTTTGTCAACCGCAACAAAGCCACGGGCAGCGCGGCGCAGAAGTCGCCCGAGCTTCTGGCTAGGCATACGGACGCGTTGCTGAAAAAGTCGAATAAGACGGCGGCCGAAAGCTCGCTGGAAGAAGCTCTGTCAGAAGTGATGATCGTGTTCAAGTACATCGAGGACAAGGATGTATTCCAGAAGTTCTACTCGAAGATGCTCGCCAAGCGGCTGGTCAACTTTGCCTCCGCCTCAGACGATGCCGAGGCGAACATGATCTCGCGTCTCAAGGAAGCATGCGGCTACGAATACACGGCCAAGTTGGCGCGTATGTTCACCGATATGGGACTGTCCAAAGAGCTCAACGACCACTTTAAGGAGACAATGGCCAACAACCACGAGAAGTCGGAGCTGGACGTTGATTTCTACGCGCTGGTGCTCGCCAACGGTTTCTGGCCGCTGGCGGCTCCGACCACGGATTTCAGCATCCCGACGGAGCTGGAGCCGACGTACGAGCGATTCAAGCGGCACTACTCGGCCAAGCATTCGGGGCGCAAGCTCACGTGGCTGTGGCAGCTGAGCAAAAACGAAGTCAAGGCCAACTACCTGCAGCAGAAGCTGCAGTTCCAGACGTCGACCTTCCAGACGGCGGTGCTGCTGCAGTTCAACACGAATGTGGTGCTGACACGTGCGCAGCTGCAGCAGGCGACGTCGCTGAACGATGCGACGATCAAGCCGGTGCTGAGCATGCTGAGCAAGGCGCGCGTGCTGCAGCCGGCGACGGCGGACGGCGAGGAGGCGTACGAACTCAACGCAGGCTTCAAGTCGAAGAAGCTGCGCGTCAATCTGAATCTCCCCGTCCGCTCCGAGCAGAAGGTGGAGAGCAGCGAGGTGCTCAAGACCGTCGACGAGGACCGCCGGCTCCTCCTCCAGGCGACCATTGTCCGCATCATGAAGAGCCGCAAGCAGCTCAAGCACCAGAGCCTGATCCAGGAGACCGTCGCCCAGACCTCTGCCCGCTTCTCCCCCAAGATCCCCGACATCAAGAAGGCCATCGACCAGCTCATCGACAAGGAATACCTCGAGCGCGTCGACGGCCAGAAAGACATGTACTCGTATCTCGCATAGCCGCGCGCACTCTCGCCGGCACCAGCACTGCAATCCTACACGTAAACGCGCAGCACAGAGTCCAGCGGCTGCGGGAGTGGCCGACGGAGCGCACAGATGATGGAGCATGTCACGCGACGATGGTAGGAGAATGTGTATGCAGTGGGAGCGCGGCGGAACAGGCGCTGGGAGGCTGGGGGTGGTGGGGTGGGAGCGGGAGTGGCGCGCGCTGCGGCGCGCCGCAGTCGGTTTGGTGGGTTACCTACCTTTGTGCATCGCGCGGCCGGGGCGCATGCCGCTGCGGCGTGCAGCCCCGAGCGCGCATCTAGGAGCCGTAATCTGTGACCCGCACCATCAGAGGCAGAACGCGTCATGTCCCGCACTCGTCACCGTGCGCGCCGGCGCGTCCACAGACTTACCATCGACATGCCTCTGTCGGCACCGCGGCTCGGCGCACGTCCCGCCGTCCGCCTCCGTCAGACACCACTTACTGCTGCCCCCGCTAGACGCATCGCTAGCATTGTTAGCGGGCGCGTCGTCAACAACGCTGCCGTCCTCAGCGGATACCGCAGTCGGCGACCCGAATCGGAACGTCGGCAGAAACGACCTGAACCTGGACGCTACCTACAACCCCCTCGGCGAAGGATGCGGCAGCATAGCAGAGAGAGAAAAGATGTGAGTGCATCGCGGTTACAGTGTCGGCCCTCGTCAGTCTCATTGTATGCGGTCGGATGTGGTCTAGGCCCCGATCCACGCTACGATACTTCGTCTCGACAAACGTACATTCTGGAACAGGGCCGGAACCACGGGCCTATATCTTGAAGCCGACGACTGGGCAAAGCAGGGAACGCGCAGGGCGCAGGAAGGTCAATATGAGACACTGCGCCGCAAGACGCAGAGCGCGAGATGGACAAACCTCTTTCGATATGCTGGTCGTTGCTGCGCCGCCGGTGTCGGGAGAGCTTTGTTGCGACTCGTCCTCTTCATCGTTATGCTGCTTGCTGATCGGAATTGGTTTCTCCTTGTTGTGGACCGAGGAAGACGCCAGGCTCGATGCGTCTGAATCCGACGGCGACGCTCGAGCTGTGCCGGTAGTGTGACCAGAAGCGTGTCCACTGGAAGCTAGATCGATCTGAGTCTGAGCTGCATGTGCTTTTCGCTTGCTGCCAAGTAGAGCAAGCAGCGCTGCGCGCTGTTGCTGCAGAGCAGGATCGAGCCTCAAGCCTCCCGCTTTGACCTGCTCATTGCCTTCTCCAGCCTCTGCGGCCTCACTGCCAAGCCCAGCTGATGATGCAAAGTATGGTGGAGCAGAGGTGGAATTCTCGCTTGCATAGCCCGTAACGCTGCTGGCAGAAGCGCCAGCAGAGCTGGGAAGGGAGTTGGCAGCGCCGGTGGCAGGCCCAGATCTGCGATGTTCCATCTCTTGAATCCTGCGCATCAAAAGTTTGATTTCGAGCTCCTTCCGCTCTAGCTCCTCTCTCGATGGCGTTGATGGGGCGGTGGCGGCATCCGCACCGTAATGGGGGCTTTGACCGCGCTCCATTATGTTTGACTGCCTGGACGGCGTCAACGGTCGCTGCGCCTCGTGACGGTCGCCAGGTGGAACTGGAGGTAGCCCATTGAGCGTTCGGAACAGTGCGTACAGTTCAGCGGATGTTTGCTGTCTTAGAGCAATGACCTCGGTAACCTCGAAACCGCGCGCGGCTGCTGCAGCTTTTTCCACAGATGCTCCGTCGGTCTCTTCTTCGTCGTCAGATACGTCGATCATCGTGTTGAGGCCATGCGGGACATCCAAGAACCTCCTCGATCTGCTGGGAGGGCCGCTGTACGTCCAAGCATCCGCAAAATCTGATGCAACGGGTCTGCGTCTTTTGGCATTTCGAAGCTCTTCAGGAGACCGTTCCATCTCCTCGGCGGGATGAAGGGACGGGAAGGGTGCGTCCATGTCAATGTCTCCAACCGGAATCACAGGCTTACGGCTGAACGCATCGGCGTAGGAAATCCTTTGACGTCGCAGGGGTAGCTCATCAGCGCCAGCGCCGCCTGCAACGTGAGGATCTGAGGAGGAAGCGTCGTTCGTTTTGGCTGCATCTATATCACGGTATGCGCGCTTGCGCGAGGCCACAGATCCTACCGGCGCCACTGCAACGCCGTCAACGCTGCCTGATTGAGCACTTTGCGATATTAGGGCCCTGATGGAGGCACCAAATTGTTCTAGCAAATTGTTCGTTGTCTGACGAAGATTGTTTTCCGGATATTCAGGTTTGTGATCGGTGGTACTTTCAGCTTCTGAAGATCCGTGGGAGGCTGCAGCCGCAGCCGCCTTGGCAAGGCGGGAAGCCAGCGCCTTCTTTCTTAGCTCCTCGAGAGGCGTTTGAGCTGCAGCGTCCTTGAGCAGCAGATCATCCTGATCAGCAGTAGTGGCCATAGTCTCGGATGGCGGAGGAGGCGGTGTTGATTCGGTAGGCGCACCTTGCTGCTCGAACGGAATGCCTAGCTCTGAGCAGCACATCTGAATAAGATTGGCTGGAACACGCTTCTCAACAAGCCTGCTTGGGGCAATACCTTCTTGATGAAGTTCTTCTACCAGACGTACAACCTGTGCTCTCGCCTCTTCGGCCCACTCCAGGCTCTTCGAATGATGCTGGCCGCTGAGACCTGAAGACTCCATGATCTTCTGTTGCTTTCTCTCCTTCTTGAGTTTGTTCTTTTGCTGCTTCAGGAGACGCTTCTGTTCGTACTTGTTCATCTGACTACCAAATGGCGGTGGTGGTGGGCCTTGTGGGGGTGGTCGGAACGAAGGAAAGGAGGAAGTGGCAACACCTGTTGGAGGTACCCGAGGCAGATCTTGATAATGTGGCTGTTCTGGCACGATGTGAGGCCAATACTGCTGATCGTAGTGCGCAGCACCGGGAAATCCAGCGCTCTGGTGGTTGTAGACGCCTGGAGGATAGTAAGGATACTCCGGTGTAGGATAAGGGGCGCCGTGGTTGTGATAAGATTGCCAAGCAAGGTCTTGAGAAGGTGGCAGTGACAGCGGCGGTGGAGGGGGCGGCGGAGGAGGAAAAGGCGGTGGTTGTGGTTGGGATCCTTGTATACGGTGATCGGGATGCAGGCCGGGCACGTTTGGATCGTAAGCGTAGCCGTAGTTTGGTACGAAGGGCTCCTGGGCTGGCCTGCCCGGAGCACCGCCGATGTGCTGCGCATCTCGGGGCACGCCGTTGTTGAACGGGCCCAGCGCTGCTTGCCCTGGCACAAAAGGGACAGCCTCGCTATATGCCTGCATGTGAGCTCCGCCGAAAGGAAAAGGAGTGTACCCAGACGGTGTTTCTGACGGTGGAAAGCCGTAAGAGGGCGGACGCGCGTGCGCAGCAAGCGGAGGCCCATGATTGATTGCACTTTGGTCAAAAGCAGTTGCAGCGTTTTCGTGAGACACTTCTCCCTCTTCAAGTGCCGATGCTTCATCTGTATCCGGATTGTAAGTTGAGCTCAACTTAGTGGTCTTCGGAGCGCCGGCTTCGTCAGTTTCATAAGCTTGCGGGCGCGGGCGTTGCACCTCCTGTTGCAGCATGACACTCGATTTACTTCCTTCCGACACTTCGCCGCTCTCTAAAGCAGGCGCGTTGACGTCGGTGTCGCTCCTTGCTGATGGTTCGAGAAGCAGATCGGAGGAGGATTCAGGCCCGTCGGCGGACCCATAGTCAAGGTCTACAACATCCGGAGGCCCCGGGTGGAAAGACATCTGTGCAAAACGTCACGAGGGAGCGTAAGGGCCCTCGTTCCCCAAGCAGCGCCCGTACTGTTTGTCAAAGATATGCAATTTTGCGCAGCGTCGGGATAGTCTCGATGCCAGATTGCAGAGTGCAAAACCCTACGATGAGGACCGGCCGATCTTTATGCGTTCTCAAAAGGCCGGGCAGGTGGGAGGTGGTTAGACCGGCCTAAAGCGCGTTGCACTTAGACGCCGAGCTAGGAAGCCCTATACAAACGACGACAGCGGTAGGTGGCTGGAACAGGATACCAGCCAGTACAATGTTGGTATCGACGACGAAAGTGAACGAGTCTTTGATCGCCACTCACACTTAGAGACGGAAGAACTGAGAACACCGAATGACTTGCAAGCTGGGTCGATCTAACAGCAACACCTTACATCAGCGCTTTTACTGAACACCCGCACCTTTCACCCCTCCATAACAATCCCGGAACATACATCGAGGGCAACGGCAAGCCCCTCTCCTCGCTCGACTTTACGTAGGACAGCTCGCCACGCCGTTGAAGAAGCAGATTCTTGAGGCAGTGCTGAGATTTTACAAGTACAGATGGAAGTGATTTGATTCGCCTGCCCTTCAACCATTTCGAATGCGTTCCCTCTCGATGATGCTTTTCTGGTTAAAGTCTCTACTGACTCTCCAGTAGTATTCGAGCACGTCATTCTGCCCGAGCAGAGTAAGAAAGTCTTCGTCGTGGGTGATGACGATGAGCTGTAGCTGGCTGTTCTCGGCCCGTTCTTTGATCAAGTCTGCAAGGCTTCTAGCAAGCGCCTCGATGTTATCCTTGTCCAGATTGGTTGTCGGCTCATCCAGCGCAAGGATACCGCAGTTGCTCCCGAAGGACTCGGCCAACGCCAAGCGAATAATGATGGATGCGAGTACCTTCTGTCCGGCTGAGCATCGTCCCCGCATATCCATCTCCACCGTGTCCTTTACCATGCAGACCCGGTAATTGTATGACCTGTTGCCTCGCGCCCCCTCGTTGTCTGCCTTAATCAGGATGGTGTCGATGTCCGTACCTTGGTATGTCTTCTGCCACAGGTAACGGATCAGCTCATTGATCTCTTCCATTTTGATGGCATGGAAGCGCATGATGGCGTTTTCCAGTGCTTTTGCATACTTTTCCAGGTCGTTGTTGGCCATCTCAGACGTCTTCACCTCGATCAGCTTCTTCTTGTAATTCTGATGGACACCCTTGTACTCATCGCGCAGCTCGAGCTCTCGGCCCTTGATCTGTGATTTCAGCGAGGCAATCTCTCCGCTCAAGTGCGACGCTTCACCATTGAGCCTGTTCTCCTCCTCTTTGGCTTCCGAGTATTTTTCCGCGAAATGCTTGCGACTGCGTTGGGCTTGTTCAAGATCGAGGGAATTGATTTCTTCTTCGATGCTGATGACATCCCTCTCTAGCTGTCGGTACCGCATGTTATCCAGGATGTTTCGCTCGGTTGCTTGCGCCTGATTCATCTCTTTCTCGAGCTCGACTACTTTCTCTTCAACCTCCTTGATTTCACGATGGACGACTTGGGTCTGCTCGATCAAATCAATGATCGTCTGCTCGCAACTTTTCAACCTCTGAGCTCCACGCTGCTGGATAAATGTGTCAACAGCAGCATTCAATTCGCGGATTTCCTTCAAAGAGCTTTCCAGTTTGTCGGCCTGCGCTTTGAGCCCGTCTTCCTTCTCTGCGGCCTCGCTCTTGAAAGCCTCGAGCTCTTCTTTTGCGCGGCGGATCGGTCCGCTAGCATTTTCAATTTCCGAGTCGAGCTTCTTAGCCTCTTTTTGCTTCGCCTCGCACTCCGATGTTTGCTCGGAAAGCTGATTGTCGAGAGTCTCCTTCCTTGCATATTCTTCCTTTTTCTTGACCAGGTTCATCTCGGCTCGATGGGTGTCTCTCTCTAAACTCGATATGAGGCTTCGCTTCGT
The DNA here is from genome assembly GCA_023212725.1 of Tranzscheliella williamsii. Classification (NCBI taxonomy): domain Eukaryota; kingdom Fungi; phylum Basidiomycota; class Ustilaginomycetes; order Ustilaginales; family Ustilaginaceae; genus Tranzscheliella; species Tranzscheliella williamsii. Next base: position 61,678 of record JALBYF010000083.1, on the reverse strand, counting down.
TTCGCGATTCTGCTGCAAGCCGTTCAGCTCCCTTTTCAAGGTTTTGATGGTCGATGCCAGCTGATCAACCTCTGCTTGAATCTGTTCCCCGGTCTGGGTCGATCCGGTGCTTGCCAGGTCATTTTGCAGAGCTTCTACCTCATTGTCAAGGTCTTTGGCCTCCATTGAAAGGCGTGAGATATCTGCGGCGACCCTTTTCAATGACTGAAGCTCCTTCAATTCTCCTCGCTGTTTCTCCAACTCTGAAGACGACAGTTCTGCTGCTTTTGAAGCCTCCTTCAACTTTGTTTCGTTCTCCTTGATACTTCGTTCAAGCACGGCTAGCTCATCTTTCTGGATGCTCTTGAGCTGCGTCTCCTTAGCGAGAGCAATTTGACATTCTGTCTGACGTTGCATCCAGCCGTCGATATCCTCTTTGAGTGACGATTTTTTGGCTTGCGTATCGCTCGCGTTGAGTGTTGTATTGACGTGCTTCTCGATAGCAGCATACTCAGAGGGGGTGACGCCTCTGTTACAAGCTAAACAATGGCCCTTGGACTTTGCTTCCCGTAGCACTCTGCGTAGGAATGAATCCAGAGAATCGATGGATGCATACTCATCCTTGGCGGCTGCAATCTCTTCCGCGCAGATCTTCACAGCCTCTTCAGCATTCCTAAAGTCTGGGTCTAAGATCTCGTCGATGTTCTTCTGCAGCTCTGAAATCATGTCACGTTTGTCCTTGAGCTGCTTTCGAGCAAAGGACAGCGCGGACTCGACTTGCTGCAGCTGTTTGTTTTCTTCCTGGTCGGCCGATTCGAGCATGGCGAGCTGCTTTTCCTGGTTTGACAAGCTTCTGTTGACCCTGCTCTCAACGTCTTCAAGCGCCGGCTCATCTCCAATGCTTTTCAGCAGCACCGTTTTGTGTCTATCAAAGAGAGCCTTCGCAGTGTTCTTCCGATTTTCGGACTCGCGCATCTTCATACCCAGGGAAGCATGAAGCTCTGCATGACGATTCAGCATAGTCATCTCCGAAGTTCTTTCTTCTCGGAGATCATCTTTCTCTCTGATCTCTAGAGTTTTTTGGCGGATCTGTTCGTCAAAGTTGGCGCTGTCGAATTCTTTCTGGGCAGCAGCCGCTTTTGTTGCCAGCCCGTCCCGATCTTGCTCTGCGGCATCAAGATCGGCGCTGGTGAGTGTGAATTCCTCCAGCTCATCCTGTGCACGCTTGATCTTGTCTTTGGCTCTTTTGATGGCTTCGGTTAGTTGCTCTCGAGCACTTTGCTTAGCCCGCAGGTCTGCTCGCAGTGTTTGCCACGCTGTGCTCAGCTCTTCGTCTTTGTCGGCATTCTTCTCTCGCATTTTTGCGAGCTCACCGTCTAGCTTTCGCAATTCTTCGCGAACCCGCTGCTGGAAATCTTGGATCTGTACATCAGTGAAGCCTACGCTTCCGAACCCTTTGATACCAAGCGCGTTGCTAAGTTTCTGGATTGATGCCTCCCTTCTTTCCTTTGCCTGTTCATGGCTGCGCTTTTCGGCCTCTAAGCCACCCTTTTCGGAAAGCCTTTTCCTATGCTGTTGTTCGAGGGTGTTGACTTCGTCTTCTTTTTCGGCGATGTCTTTCTTGTATGTGTTGATTTTATTGCGATTTTGGTCTAGATGGACACGAAAGGTCTGCTTACGCTTCTGCAATTCTTCGTCGGACTCTTTGATGAAGGTCATGGAAGCCTGCAGTGCGGCCATGTTCTCCTTATGCAGCCTTTCCTTCTCCTCCAAGGCTTCGGCACGGCTGACGATCTCTCGAAACTTGGTCGCCTCGTCATAGAATTTGGTGTTTTGCACGGTCTTGACTCGGATCTCCTCATTGAGGTCTTCAAGCCTAGCCTCTTTGTCTGCCAGATCAGATTGCAGATGAGTCATTTTGGATCTGATGATATCGGCTCTGTCTTTGTCGACCTTAAGACCTTCCAGAGCGGCCTTGTCCACCTTAAGCTGGTTAGTGCGATCCTTTCGTAGCGATTTGATATTGTCGAGCGCCTTGGTATATCGGGTCGCCTCGAAAATGTCATCAAACTTCTTCTTGAGGCTGGCTGGCTCGGACAAGGGCCAGTTGCTATCCTCTTGATGGCAGAAGATGACGTTTTCGAGAATAGCTTTTGAGGCACCCAGAAGTCTCGGTATCTCCTCGTCTAGCTCGGAGCATTTCGTCGACAGTGTGCCTCGTTTTCCCGACTTGGCGTCATCGTCGGCAATCTGCAGGAGACCTTCTAGCGTCTTCATGGTAAGACCGCCACCTTTCTTGCGAGAGACTTGTAGGTTGCGGACACAGTTCATCCGGACTCTGTTAGCTGCGTAGAAGCGTAGCCGGACCTGGGCTTTTACTTCGTTCGAGGTGGCCATCTGAGGGTCGTGGACGAAAGCCCCGCCCTTGGTATTCGGGGGCAGATCGCCGGTACTGGCATACTTGAGACATTCGATGATGGTAGTTTTGCCGCTACCGTTGTAGCCCACGATCACGGTCAAGGGCTGGAAGAACTGGATGATGTTGATGGATTTGTCATCGAAGGAGCGCACGCCACGGATGGCGAGCTTGTCGAGCGATGCCATGATGTCGTGAAGCAGCCCGACAACAGCAGCTCAGCGCCTCCGGATCTGCCCCGAACAGACGGTGGCGACCTCGACAGAGCCGTATGTGCCAGCTACTGTGGGCGACGACGGAATCACAATGAGGTCAGGAGATGGAGGTGTGGAATCTGTGAATGGCTGAGTTACTAAAGATCTCACAACTGTCGCATCATCCGCTCAAGTGTTGCTCTCCACAAAACCGACTCACTCACACACTCACACTCACACTCACACTCATACTCACACTCACACTCTCTCTCTTACACCTTCACACTCCCACACCTTCACACTCCCACACCTTCACACTCCCACACCTTCACACTCCCACACCTTCACACTTTACCTACTCACACTTGGGCTATGACGGGCTTGTCGCGCTCCGCACCGCCTTTTTGAATTGCTCGAGCTACTGTCCTGGTCACATTCCCACGCTCGACACTTAGCCTCGGACAAGCCTACATTGTGATTGTTCTGGCTAAAGTCACAGCCTAGGCCTTCTCCGCCTCCGAGCCTATTTACACACGCCACGCCAATGCCGGATTTGGATAGCAGGCCCTGATTACGAGAGCGATAAGCGTTGTGAGTTGGAGAGCCATGGGGTTCACCTGCGATGCGCGCGATCCCAGAGCGCCTGGATGGGTCAAGAAGCTATGTAGCAATATACGCTGGCTGCCCTTTGTCTTCATTGTGAGCCTGTTGGCGTATGCCTCGTTGACGATCACTCTCTCACTCGGTGTGCAGTACCATCTCGCACGCAAAGGCCAGTGGGGAGCTGCGCTCGGCGAGGTCGTCGTATCAACAGCACTGGCGGGAGGCGCGATATGGAGCTTTGTCGTTGCTGTTTTCAGGGAACCGGGGGCGCCGCTGTCACGTCGCCGAGACCACGAAAGCTGGGGAACGGCAGGCGGTGCGGGGCCAGCGAGCGAGTACGAGCTGGAGCATGGTGAAGAGACTCAGTCGTTTTTGGAAACCGGACGCGCTAGGCCGCGCGATGGCAGCGGCGGCGAGGAGGCATCAGCGCACGCATCACTACTGGATGCACACATCCCAGGGCAGCCGCAGTATCCCGCCAGGTCCGGACGCGAGCAGCTGGACGACCTGCAGCGCCTCCGCCGGCCGGCGGTGACCGCGGTCGAGACGCGATCGAACCTTTGGGTCAAGTCGTCTGGCGAGCCGCGGTGGTGCAACAAGTGCGACGCGCCTAAGCCAGACCGTGCGCACCACTGCAGCACGTGCCAGCGCTGCGTCCTGCGGATGGACCATCACTGCCCCTGGCTTGCCAACCGGTGCGTCGGGCTCCGCAACCACAAGCCTTTCTTCCTCTTCCTCGCCTACACGGCGCTTTTCTGCGTCTATGCATGCCAAGAAACCGGCAGGGCCTTGTTGACCTACGTCGACAAAGAAGAGAATGGCTTCGAGACAAGCCCGCTCGGTTGGGCCATGGTCTTCTTCCTTGCTTTCATCTTTGGTGCCAGTCTGGTGCCGTTCGCGGGCTACCATGCGTGGCTGATATGCAAGAACAGGACGACGATCGAGAGCATGGAGGGATCGGGGCGGGTGCGGTTGCGCGCCCGACCGACTCCGAACCGGACAAAGGTCGAGGACCGTCTGCGCAGTATGCTCGGCCGCGCCTCCAGCGACCGCGATGGGGCAGAAGGGCTTCCTGATACTGCGGCAGCGCATCCCTCGTTGCAAGTGAGAGGGGCCGGGCAGGAAAGCAATCGGAATGATGCCAACTGGCGGCCTGACGAGCACCTCACACGGGACGAGCGGCGTGCGCTCAAGAAGGCGAGCAAGCTCAACGTGTACGATGTCGGGGCGGCAGAGAACTGGCGGCAGGTGATGGGGCGGCGCTGGTGGCTGTGGGGTGTGCCGGTAGGCGAGCCGGAGGGAGACGGATTCTGCTTCCTCGTCGACACGCGGACGCTGGAGAAGCTCGAGGCCGTCACCGCGTCCATCCGGGTACGCGACGAGGCGAGGGGGCGGAGGAGCGGGCCGCGCCCCTCCGAGGACTCCACGCAGCGGTATTCGACCGACTCGGATGGCGACACATCCGTCTATGGCAGCTCAGACGGGGCGACGCGCTTCGGGTACCGCGAGCGCACCCTGCCGCCGGACAGCGCAGACGAGCCCCGCCCGCCCGCAGACATGCAAGCCCTCCCCCGCACCTTCAAAGGCGCCCACGGCGAGGTAGAGTGGGGTGACGCACCCAAGAAGTCCTTCGTCCTCTACGGCGTCGACGACGAGAGCGACACCGAGCACGCAATGCCCTCCACAGACCACCTGCAAGCATAAGACGTGTCATCCTCTGACCTTTGCGTCCACCCGCCCAGAACATGTACTAAGCCTTGACAACATGGACAAGCAGGCCTTTTCAAGGGATATCCGGACGCGACGCGAGGGGAGCTTGTGCGAGGCGGTGATGGGAGGCCGGTGGCTACAGGTAGCGTGGGACGGGAGTGGCTAAGCGGATGCGTGGCTGGCGCGACTCTGCTGGGCGAGGGGCTTGGTGGCTGCGTCGAGGGGGGCGCGGCGGAGGCGGATGCGGGTGAGGAGGGACTGTTCTACGAGTTCGAGGAAGCCCTGCATGGCGAAGCTGTGCTCGAGGTTGCGCTGGATGGCGGTGGGCGGGAGGCGGGAGGCGCGGGTTTGCTGGACGATGTGCCAGTCGAGGGGCGAGTGGAAGGCGCGGGGGCGGATGCCGACGATGCGGCTTGCGTGAGCGATGAGCCGCGGGTAGGCGGCCACATAGGCGAGCCCGCACGGGTCGCGCGTAAAGCTGTGCATGGCGTACAGCGACCCGCACGCCAACGGCCCCCCCTGCCCGTCTGCAACTTGCCCCTCAGCGCCCAGCGCAGAACCACCCGGCCGCGCAACATGTCTCTTGTACAACCGCCGCACATCTTGCGCAAACAACCCCTCGAGCCCAGTCGCTGCGGTAGCCTGCGCGGCTTCGCTCGCCGCCGCCAGGTCGGGAGCATCGGCAGCATCGTGCCCGAGAAAGTCGGCAAAGCTGACCCACCGCCGCCGACTTTCCTTCCTGCGCCACTCGAACAGATCGATCTCGTTGGCCAGCACCAGATTCTGTTCGGCAAACGTCGCGTACGCCTCCATCTGCTCGTCCGTCATGTCGAGTGCCTCCAAATCGAGGCTAGTGTCCCAGACCGTAGTCGTTGAGCTTTTGAGACGCTCGGCGTGCGCGTCAAGCACAGAAAGCCATGGTCCCATCAATGGCGCGCACGAGACCATTCCCTCTCCTTTTTGATCAGGTGGAGAAGGTCCAGCTCGTTCTGTCGCCGGTTCTTTCCCGCGGTCCTCCTCCAACATTGTTTCGTAACGGTCACGGCCGTCAAAACCATAGCGCATCTTAACAACTGTAAGCAGCGCGGCCATGAGGAGGAACTCACGCGGCAGCAATTTGAGCCTGACAACACCGGTCTGCATCGTCGTAGAAGGGCTGTCGGGGTCATGGGATGACGAACCCTCCTCTTCGCCGAGTAAGGCCGAAGATGCACTTCCGATGAAGCCAACGACCTGTTTCGCGGCTGCATAGAAGGGCGGTGGCAGAGCCATGCTGTAGACCAGGCGCGAAAGCATTCCCGGCGTATTGCCCTCTCCGAAATCGATGTTGTAAGTCTTCTTGTAGAGGCTTGCCAGCTGCAAAGTGTGTGAGTGGAGGGCAGTGATGGCCGGGATGTAGTCCGCATCCAAGGAAGTACCTCGAACGTCGTCTGCGTTCAGAAGGCGCGTCAGAGCTAGGGGAAGCTGATGTACCGCGTTCAGGTAAGGGATCTTGTACGATGCCATTAGGCTAGTTAGGTCGGCCCAGAGGACAGGAACCTTGAAAAGCCAGAGGGAGAGATAAATGATGGAGATCGTGGAGGGCAGTTTGGCGAGCTGGCGAAGCGCTTTCAGCTCTCGCGACACTGTAGCCCAAGATGTCCACTTGGACCCCTGCTGTTGGCCGTCGTTGTCGCGATCGGAAGTGCTATCCGTATCAGTAGGGCTAGAATCAGCTTGGCTATCCAGCTGGTCAGTCTCCTCTGCCGTGTTGTTCGAATATCCTCGTCCCTTGCGTTGCCTCTTGTTCGGGCCATCTGCTGCGCGTGCTCGATTTTGGTCCCGGTCGTACATCCGCGAGGCTCTCTGTTCCGCAAAGATGGGGTCGAGCTCGGCAAGCTGGTCTTCAGGGTCTGGGAGAATGTCTGTATCGATAAGCTCGTCTGTATTTGTTCGCTTGCCACCCACACGATATCCACCAGAACTATCAAGGATTGCATCGATCTGCTGTTTGGCGGCGCGCAATCCATCTGCGTTGTTCGAGGGTTGCCCTTGTTTCTTGCAAGCAGCCTTACCTCTATTTCTGTCATACAAATCAAACATCATTCTGCGCCGATGGTCTTTGTCCTCCTCTTCTGGGTCGAAAGCAGGATGATCCGGAAAACGGTTTTGAGCTTCGGTTTGTGATAGGCCGGTTCGAGTATGCCAGTCGAAAGTGGCGGCGACAAGAGGTTCAGGAGGGAAGTGGGAGGCGGGTAGGCGAGAAACAAGCATGGCCCATAAGTCGCGTGCGACAGCCTCAGTCTGAGGTGGCAGCCTATCGCCCCAAAGATGATGCAATGCTTGCAACTGGAGTCGTAGGACCAGCTGGAGACATTGAAGCGAGGAAAAGCGGCCTTCGAAGGCTCCCTGCAGACCCACACCTGCGCGCCATACAGTTCGAACACCCTTCCTACGAGAGCCTCCTAGGGTAATATCCGACTCGAAGCCAGATTCAAAAATGGAATCTTCCCTGTCGGAGAGAGGAGGAAGGCTTCTGCGACGGCGCCCACCCAAGGGGATATCCTCCGATGCAATGCCTCCGGCCGGTGGACTCGCCTGCGCCTGTTCGAAAGCATCGAGACCACGAGGTTGAGCGTCACCGTCCTCAGAGTCTTCGGGCTCGACGTCGGTGTCTGGAAGGGAGTAGTAGGGAGTATGCTGGCTCTTGAGCCTTCGTACTTTCTCGACGCGTTTCGATCTCTGCTTGCGGGCTATGCCGTCGCCGATATATTCGTCCTCCCCGGCCTGTTCGACTCTGAAGTCCTGCTGCACGTGGCCACGCTTACAGACCAACTGACCCGAGCGGAGGTGCATCTTCTTTGTGCCACATTCTGGACAACGAGGGCGGCGGGCCGACTTGTCATCGTCGTGGAGTTGATCAAGGTGGGCGGGAGGGGATGAGGGCTGGCTGAAAAGCAAGTCGTTGAAGTCGGACGATCGAGAGGAGTTGGGTTGGGAGAAGGACGGGAGTCGTGAAGAGGATGCCAGCGGCATATTGACTGCCGCAACGGATGGGGTGATTAGCTGCCTCTTGTGATGGCCCCCTCGCGGATCCTGAGAGGTGGGAAGAGGTTTGAGAAGAACCAAGGTGGAGTTAAGCTAGCTCCTCAGGGTCCAGCAAAAATATCGATCTGGCAAGACGAGACGTGATTAGAACCCTCTTATCGGGCAGATGATCAATTTTATCGGCGCGATCGGCACGGCTTTACCCACGCTACCCCGCATAACAATTCATCCTTGCTGAAGGATTCATAAACACATATGAACAGATGATGTATGCACAGTCCATACATAGGTTGGCAGCGGCCTAAAACCCCACTGATCTGCTAGCCGACGGGGCAGCTCGCCGATTGGTTGTCGTGGTGATGAGAGGATAGACAAACGTGATTGCGTTGCGAGAGTAGTATAGCCATCATCGTCTCTGCATCAGCTATGCAGGAGAGAAGCGATGAGCAAGAGCTCCCTCGAACTTTGGCTATTCATGGATGTCAGCTCCGTTCTGTCTTGAGCAGAAGAGGTCTTTCGTCTAACAGTGTGAGCAGTAGTCAGGTACGTAGGCGTTTGAGTCACTCTTCTTTAAACTAGTACGTGTTGCCTCTGTTTGCCTGCATCGCGCTTCCTGTTTCGGTGTTTCTGCAGCTCCTGGTTTGAGCCCGCTTGCAATATCAAGCACAAGGAATTAATTGTTATGCAAGTATACATGCACTATGGCTGGTAGGTAGCCGATCGATCTACGCATCTATCCATTTATCCCGCCGCTTTGCCGCTTTGAAGATCAAGACCAGCGAAGGCACAAGTGCAGGCCGCTTGCCCGTATTCAAATCTATTTCCACCGCCCTTTCGGCTCATGCTGAAATTCAACCGCCGCTTTCAGCTTGGATGCCTTCGCTTTCGCTTCGCCTTCTTTCTTGAGTCTGCCTCTTGCCTTGCCTTGCCTAGCCTGGCCTTGCCTTGCTCCAATTCGTTCCCACCGTGCCTTTCCCCGCAAACGAACTTGGTTGTTTCCTTTGCAGCAGGTCGTTGCCCTTTTCTCTTCGTTTCTGTACTCCATACCTCGTCGCTTCCTCCTTCTGCTCATCTTCACCATCCGCAGACCTACAGTAACTCCATCTTCCTTTCGAGAGTAGCTCCTTCTTTCGCTACCTCGTCCTGTGTCTCTGTTTCTTGATTTGCACTTCCTTTCGTGGCTTTCTAAAGATTCTGCGACCTTCTCGAGGTTACTTGCCTTACTTGCCGCACTCCACTACTGCGCAAGATGAAGTGTACGGCGTCTCTCCTGGCGCTCTCGGCAGTGCTACTCGCCGTCCCGTCTGTCTCAGCACAGAATTCGCTTTCCCTTGGTCTCGTTCAATCTTCTGGTGACGCCTCTGCAACGCCATCCGATGCGCCTTCCTCTAGCACTCCCAATGCCGCTCTGACCTCGCCAACTGGTACCGAAGCCACCGTTGCCAATCAGTCTGTCCCCAACCAGGCAGCTCTATCTGAGACCAGTGCCCCAGTCAGCTCGCCAGCGTTTGCTGCAGGAACCGTTACCGCCATCCCTGAACCCACCCCGTCATCCAAGGGCATCATCGATGTCACCGCTCTACCCTCGTCGGTGCCTGCGTTTAATCAGTCCGCGTCTTCCAACTTCACCCTACCCAGTGCTACCGCCACAGGTACTTTCCTGTCTTTACCGAGCCTACTCAGCAATCCCTACCAGGTGGTTTTTGCCGATACTTCAGGTCTTCCCAAGATCAACTGGAACTTGGCGCACAACTCTTCCTCCGAGGAGAGCAAAACCGCCCTCTGTCAGAGCCAGATGAGCTTCTGCGAGACCGCTGGATGCGTGGAGGCGGATGCCAAGCTCAACAACTTTTGCGAGACAGAGCACATGGGAGTCGCATGTTCATGCAGCAAGGGGGCTAGCCGACTCGAGCAGTATCAGTGGCCCGTTATGCTTGCCGATTGCCAGGGCAGATACACTGCCTGCAAAGATGCCTGCATCAAGCCCGACACGGGTGTCAGCGACCAGAACACGTGCATCTCCACCTGCAGCGACAACTATGGCGATACGTGTGGCAAACCGGGTCAGTACGCCGCCAACTACGCCGTCGCAAAGAAGGGAGAAACGCCAAACTACACCGTCGTCCAAGGAGGTACTGCCCAGAACTCTGGCTTCAAACAGCATGCTGGTAAGCTGGCTGTTGGCGTCGTAGCCTCGGTCGCTTCCGCACTCGTCGTCATCGCTCTCTAAGAGGCGTTTCGGAACCTATACCCCTGTCCATGCTTGTTTTTTCAGGATCGCCGCGCTAGCTCTTCCCCCATCTCAACCCATTTCACGGTTCTGTCCTGTCCCGAGGGTCCGCCGCGACGAGCCATGCATACCTTGGCTCGTCCGCACCCATCCATCCACCACGCATCGTATAGCGTGTCCCATACCTTTCTTTCTCGAACAGTTACCTATTTATGCCCTTCTTCTCGCCGATCGGTTGGACCTCATTACACTGATTACGCCGCGCTGTCTCTACTCTTCTTCAGGCCGCGCCGATCTACGCACGCACTTCTGTATACTCTCTGCGAAGGAAAGTTCTTGGAAGCGTCATGTCGTGGCATGGTATCGGCGTGTCTTGCATGAGTGATCGCTTTGATTCAGCATGACGTGAAAGCAAGATGCTGCGCGGCATGGGGCTGGTTCTAGCTGACAATGCTGCTGGCGGGGATGGGTCCTATGCGGTGCACAGAGGCGGCGCCGTTGCCGTTGAGTTCGAGGAAAAGCCAGTTGACGACGGGGTCCTCTCTGCCGCCGATGGAGTTGAGGATGTCCTGGCTGAGGATGCCGGCGAGGATGCTTGCGATGGGGGAGAAGACGGGGGTGTTTTCGGGTGGGGATGCGAGGAAGGCGGCCATGTATTCGGCCACGGGGAGGTCTGGGGGGAGGAGGTTCTGGGGGGAGAGGTCCATGGCGTCGATTTCTGCGCGGGTGCGCTCCTCGAGCGTGGCGGGGGTGAGCGGGGGATGTGTTGCGGAGGCGGTGAGGTGCCAGTATGCGAGCAGGGCGAAGAAGTCGAGCGGGACGCGGACGCGCTTCTTCTGGCGCTCGGTGAGCGCAGCCCAGGTGTGCGCGAGCGAGTCGGCGAGCGGGACGAACTGCTGCCGCTGCTTGACGCGCTTCTTCTCGGCCGCTGCCGCTCCGGGCACGGGGCGCTCGACCACATAGTCGTGCACGAGCTGATCGGCAAAGTAGAACCCCCCGAGCCCGTATGCGCCCGACGTGAAGAACTTGATCCCCAGCGCCCGCGCCACCTGGTTCAGCTCCACCCGCGTCGCCCGCGAGCCGGCAGTGACCACCATCGCATCCACACCCAGCCCCTTCAGCCACGACAGTGCGCCTTCGCCGCCCGCCAGCAACTGCGCCTGCACCTTCTCATCCGCTATCCCATCGACGCGCACCAGCGGATTCAGCGCACGAATCCGGCCCAGCGCCGCCTCCGAGCACTTTGGTGTCCCGACATCCTCCGGGCGGAAGAAGAATCCGGAAAGAAGATCGCGCGATTCGTCGATCCGACCGTCATCGAGGATGGTGACACGGCCGACGCCCGACAGCACAATGTTCTTGACTAGCTCTGTCGCGATACCGTCCCAGTGAACGACGAGGATATGGGATGTGCGCAGGCGATTCTGCGCCTCCAAGCCCCAGAGCCGGATCTGCCGATCATAGAGTGCGGCTTCATCCTCCGTCACCGACGACCCAGCTGCACCAGGCGCGGCAGATGCTGCGCTGCCATCGGCGGATGTGCCGATCGACGCGATCGGCTCGTCTTTTCCCACAGAACGGGACGGACCAGCTACCGACATGGTCAAGGCGAAGAAACCGACGAACTCCTGAGCGCAGCTACAAGCATAAGCGGACGACGTGTGGGTTATATGCACAAAGGAAAATCAGCAACCACCACATCTATGAATCACATCCAAAAATCACGTACCACCACAATCACATCACCTCACAGGATCGGCTTCTCCACACCTAGGCTTCAAGAATAATCACATGTGAACATATCACATCACACTCGTGACTTTCTCGACTCAGCCTCTCACTTCCGCACTTCGCTCCGCCTCGAGGCACTGTCATTGTACTGAGATTTAGCGGTGATTTATTGGCTCGTCTGCGCTATTCTATCACACTTTTTTGTTCTGCGGCGAGGTTAAAGCGCTGTGTGAAGAGAGTGAGCATTGCGTGGATTTGGTTATATGCGTTTATGGGCCGAAATGGGAAAGAGCGAAATCAGAGCCGTTGCAACACTTTCTCCAAGCGTTCGAGGAAGAGGTCGGCATGCTTCTGTTGAAAGACCAGCATGGGCCTGAGACGGATCGCGCGGTCGCCGCAGCCACCGATGTGGATGCCTTCCTTCCTCATCTCCATGATCAGCTTGTCCCGCAGATCTGAGCTAATGCCGTCGAATGCGATAAACGTCCCCGCGTTCTCACCGCGCAAGTTCTCGACCTTGCCTCGCCCACTTCCCGTCTCGATGAGGCTCGAGAGCGAGTCGTAGATGTACTTGCCCACCTGGCCAGTGCTCTCGACCAACTGGTTGTCCTGAATCGTTCGAATGATCTGACGAGCCTGCATGGTGCGCGTAGGATCGCCCATCCAGGTGTTGAAGTTTCGGTACGGCATCGAGGGCCGTGTGTCGATGTTGTGGTAGAATCCAGCCGCCTGCATCTTCTTGGAGAAGGTGACAAAGTCGGGCGGCGTGCTCAGGTTCCACTTGTCGTGTGCCCAGAATGATCCTGTAGCGCCCACACCGGTCTGCACCTCATCTACAATCATCAAGACGCCGTGCTTCTTGGTAACCTCGCGAAGGCCCTGAAAGAACGCTGGCGAGGCGTGATTATCTCCTCCCTCGGACTGGATCGGCTCCACAATAACGGCGGCTACCGGCCCGTTGGGAGAGCCCGCCTTCGTTGAATTGACCAGGGCTTCCTCGACGAGGGCCAGTGAGGCCTTTTCCGCCTCGGCGTTCTCGCGGGCGTGTGCAGAAAGCGGGTACTTGACGTCAGGCCAGGCGACAACAGGCCAGTTGAACGAAGGGATATCGAGCTTGTGAATCGCTTTCGAGCGAGTCGCCGACAGTGAACCGAACAGGCGGCCGTGGAAAGCGCTGGTAAAGCTGAGAATAGAGAGGTCGGGACTTCCTGGAGATTGGTTCTTCATGCAACTCTGCATTTCCTCTGGCGTGAACTGCGCCTGCTCTCCTCTCTCGCGCGCCTTGTAGGCCATGAAGGCCGCTTTGAAGGCGTTCTCATTGGCACACGAACCGCACATGGCGGTAAAGATGTGCTCGAGTCCCTTGGGTCGCACGGTGCCAAGGCCTGTTTCCACTAGCTCCTGCCAGTTGGTAGGCGGGAACGATCCCAAGGCAGCTCTGTTCATCGTAGCAGTGATGAACTCATCTGTCTTGGCAAGTGCGATCAGGTCTGGGTTATTGTAACCAATGGCGATCGAAGCGATCTGCGCAAACATGTCAAGCAGCACATTGCCGTCGGCATCGGCAATCCAGTTGCCTTGGGATTGGGCGTAATCAACAACGAACCCATGCGCCCGGTTCTCTTGGAAAGTTCCGATCTGCGCACTAAGTTCTTTGGACTTGGGACCAGGAACAGCTTTGGTCACCATGTGCGGCACCGATGGCTCGCCCGGAAAGAGATTTGAGACCGTCGCTAACGAGCGGTGCTGCGTCCTGAACAGCGACTGGCCCGAGAACTTGGCAACGGAGGCAATCCGTCTAGACATCATCTTTTCTTTGCTGGACGGGAGTGTTGGAGGTGTGCGAAGGAGGAAGAAGGGGGAGGCAGAGTTCCCACAACACTATTATCTAGACTTTCCCACACAGAGGCAGTCCGCAGGGCGGGGCCGGCAAGCTCGCGATAGTTATGATTCTGCAGGAAAGTGCTTGCAGCTCATACCAAGCCGACGAGTCGCTCGGAACGTCACCGCTGCCAAACCACCCACGTTTCCGCTGTACCTGCCCTGTTCGGACTTGCGGCGGGGTCAAGACTGCTCTATCTAATCCACCGCGCCTGGTTGGACGCCCAATTTTCATGTGGGTTGGCGTTCATGGTTGCGCTCTGGGCTCCAGCAATCCTTTTTCGGTTTCCCATGCAAGGTCGAAAAGTCAGAAACGGCGACTTGGCCGGCGTATTCCTAGCGAGCGCAGCGTTGCCCGGTGGGGCCGCCATCTTCTGCCATCTCTGGACTGGCTTCAGAATCGTGCCCTTGTCAAGGCCTGCGCGAGCTCCCATGACAGCCACAGCGATTGCTAGACTGGCAACACGTTGCTGGACTGGGGGAGTGGCCATTGTGACCGGAAAGCACCGCTCCTCCCGCTTTCGCGTCATTGCGGTTGCGGCGGCCCATGCATAACGGATGGGTGGCCCTCCTCCGTCCCGGGTGCGATCGAAAATGAGGATGGTGGCCACCCTTTATGAACACACTTGTACTCCGGTCGTACGCCTAATGGGATCAGGACTTCCGCACAGAGGCGATCACATCATGACCCTAGGGCTGTCTACACAATCGCATGCTCATGGCCACGCTTCATGTTTGTAACCAAGTAGAGCAGACAATGGAGTAGAGAACCCGCACAATGCAAGAACCAGGTACGAAGATCAAGAATGGAGGTGACTGCCCATCCCGAATGGCGCTCTAGTCGTATATAGACCAAAGCTTGCTGAGCAACGAAACGCAAACGACCGGATGATGTCCGCCCCGGCGACGAGAAGGTGTGCATCCGGGTGGGTTCACCACCTCAGGGGGCCATCCTTCCCGTAATGTGGGAAAGCTGCATCTGCATCGCTGCTCCCTGGTATGCGGCATCCAAATGAAGTATCCGCATCAGAGGGTGAATCGCATCAAAACAAAGGCCAGCTTGTTAATAAGCGGCCGCCCATGCTCCGAAGGGAGAAAATGGTAAGCCTCTGATTCCCTAGCGCACTTCCTCGTTCGTACATCCAGTCCATGACCTGGTATTGCTTCTGATTCTCGACGTCAACGCTATGTCACACGTCAAGGAGACGCAACCCGCGGCCAGTTCGGTGCGAGGCGCCAACCTCAAACGACCGCCACTGTCCCAACGTCAAGGTCAAGCTCAACCTCAGCCGAGAAGCGGCATCGACGCGGCGAAATGCGACAAGCGTAACGTAGCTCGGCAAGCCTCGAGTGTCGTCCGGAAGGGAGTGGCGAGTACTGCTGTTCCGTCCCATCCGTCTGGCTTCTCTGTGCATCAGAAGGACAAGCTCAGGTCGCCCTTCACCAAATTCTACAACAAAAATACACCGGTCGACAAGGCTGTAACCCCCGCCTGCGTACAGTCCTCCAAGCTACCCATTACCCAAACCGGTTCCCATCGGACCAAGGCGACCATAATTGGTGGGACGAATGGGCAAGCTTCCTTCATCGTCCATCCGGTTACTGCTTCCCCAGCACAGCAACCTCAGCTTCGGGACGAACACAAGTGTCTGGAGGGATCACCTTCGATTCAGCATCGCAGAGAGAGTGATGCATGCGTCACCAACATTCAGCCTTGCGACCCACACCGCTCTCCAGGCAGCGCTGACCAGTGGCTGTCTGAAAAGAAACTCCGGGCAATGCAGCTTGGCGTGTTCAAGATCAACGAAGCCGAATTAAAGGAACGCTATCGGTTCTTACAGGAGATAGGTACGTGTTGAGACTCCTCGCAGCTAGCTCGGTCTACCGAACCGGACGCTGACATTCGTGTCGTCCACTTTCATCCATGCGGCCCTAGGTGCCGGCGAGTGGGGCAGCATTTGGGCGGTCGAAGCACTGAAGCCCATGGAGCATCTGCCACCGTCCGCCTGCCGCACCCGACAGGTCGTCAAACTTACGGGCCGAGGCAAGTATGGTCTCGACAATAGCCTAGACTTCCGCCCGTTAGCAGTGAAACTCTGCAAGCGGGAGAGCAGGTCTGCCTCGGCCGCACGGACGAAGCGCCTGTGGAACGAATTTAAGGTTCTGCGCACGCTGATGGACCAGCTGTCCTGTGCTGAGCCAACCAATGCCGCCAGTCCCGGGCGTGCTCTCAAAGAGCACCGAGGCTGGCATCCCAACATTGTTCTGTTCTATGAATTTGTCCTCTCCCCAACGCTCGCCATGCTGGTCATGCCAAAATACGACGAGCCAATGAAGGTATGCCTGCCTGAAGACACCTGTCAAATGTACTTCCAACAGCTTCTGTCGGCTCTCCATTGGCTTCACCAGCACTGTGTCTGCCACAACGACATCAAAGTCGACAATCTTCTGGTTACTTACGACACTTCAGGATTGGGACGTGACACAGTGACGCTTGTCGACTTTGGATTTGCGAATCGATACGATGCTGCGACGAAAAACGCCTTTCTGTCGACCGATGTCTGGGGCACGCCCGAGTACCTTGCCCCCGAGCGCATTCGAGGTAAATTGCACGACGAACGTAGGTCCGATGTCTGGTCGCTCGGCATAGCGTTTTTCGAGATGCTCACGGGACGTACGCCGTTCGAAAGGCACGACGAAAAGTTCAACAGCAAGGAGAAGTTCGAAGAGTACTACCAGCGGGTCGAAAACGGTACCTGGCTTGGCGAGTGGGACATGGCTGCTGAGACGGAGAACCTGATCCAACAGATGCTTACACTCGACCCCGAACAGAGGATCGATGCCGCTGGCGGCCTGCTGCACAATGTCTTTGATCCCGTTACTGGCGATCCCCGCGACTCGCTCGATGAGCTGCTGCAACTGCCGTACGACGACGACATTTTGCAGCCGACTCTGCAAGAAGGGCGACATATCTGCTCTACACCGGTGCGTGGCAATCCCATGCATGACGCAGATGGTCTCGTTAGGGATCTTGTCGAGGAAACTGAGAAGCTGGCGACAGGGAATCAGAGCACGGACACCTCGCTGTTGGCCAGTCCGGGGGTGGGCCGAGCCGCTTTCGGCGTGTATCCTCCGGCGACCCCGGGATCCCCTTCCCTTTCCCAGGTTGGAATGGACTCGCGTCTTACGGATCTAATGGCCTGCACGCCACCCTGGATACGATCGCAACACGCCAGGAGAGGCACACCCATCCCCTCAGCGCGACGCACTTATCTCGCCCTGGACGATGTAGATGAAACGGAAAGTGACGTTGAAGTCGAGGATGGCAGTCCTAGCTTATACCTGGGCCCGGATCACCATGGATGCACCGGAGAACCCATGCTCGCCACGGAGCAGCATCACCTAACACTTCGGTCGAAGTCCTCCGAGACGAAAGTGAAGGGCAAGCACCCAGAGATGCAGCCGGACCGGCGTGCCAGCCACGCAGTCTCGCCGTCAAAGAGACGAGCCGGGCCAGAATTGCCGTCCTCGAAGCCACCGCCGCTGACGGCAGCAGTGCCATCGCTGCTGCCCCGCGGGGCGCCTAGCGGTGCGAAGGGCAATCTGGTGGCGTCGCTGGCGAGGAAGTTTGATGCTACCAACTTTCTCGCGCGGCCGCCTGCACACCTCGCCCAGGCACTTGGCGCTGGCGTGCCTGGACAGCGCGGCATGGCGACCAAGCTTGGCGGACACGGCCACCGGCGCTCCAAGTCGCAGGTGGTTGCGCCGGCCAAGCCGATCGTGCGGAGGTCCGTCCGCCACTCGCTGGGCTTTGAGCTGGTGCCCATGCCTGCGTCGCCATGCGCGCGGAGGCTGTTCGTCGACGACGGGACGCGGGATGGCAGGACTGCGTCACAGCATACCCTAGCTCCGAATGCGGAGACCACGCCTAACTCGGTTGTTGTGCGGTCGTTCGACGTCGGAGATTCACCGACGCCCGACGCTGGGGTGGACTGCGGGGGCGACGTCGGCCTGGACTGGCCCAATTCACGCGCTCACACGGTGCCGCTGAGCGACCGGAGCGGCGAGGCGGTGATCGCGACCAAGCTGCAGAAGATGGCGAGTTTGGCGGGGATGCTGACGCGGATGATCGACGAGACGCAGTCGACGCTGGGGACGCCGGGGGGGCGGTGTCTCGACACGAGCGGGGGGTACGCTGGCACGCCCAGCGCGGCGGAGGGCGGGCAGGCGACGCGTGGCGAGGGGGATGTGTCGCTCGTGTCCGCGACCTATTCGCTCGACCTGGGTGCGAGCGCCCCCGCGCGGCTGTCCGGCGCGCTGGGCACGGGCCTGACAGACACCGCACGCCGCTCGGTGCACGCCTCGCCTGCCCAGATCGAGTCCATGTACGCCGCCTTCCTCCTCTCGCAGAACGTCGCACAGCGCGGCTCCGGGTACCTCTCCCCGGCCCGCCCCCCTCCGCCCACTGCCCGCAGGTGCCGCCCCCTCGCCTCGGTCTTCGCCACCGCCGCCGCACCCTCTCGCCCCTCGTTCTCCCAGCTCCGCACCGCGCCTCCAACATCCCGTCCAAGTCTCACCGCCTCCGCCCTCCCCCCCACCCCCGCCTCGCCCGTCACCAAACCCCACTCTACAGATCCACCCCTAGCCTGGCCCTCCCCGAAACACACCGCCAACAAAACCGGCAAACTCGCCAGACTCTTTCGCAAACCTTCGTAGCCACTTCCCCCCGCGCCTTACAGATACTGCTCGCAGCGCCGCCGCCTCACCCTAGTCCGTCCTTTCTCGCCTCCTTCTTTTAGCACCGCAGTACAAATCCACTCTCTTTGAACCCGCGTGGTGCAGCCGTGCCAGCACAGATTGGGTGAGAATGCTTCTGCTTATAAGATACGAGTTCAGGATGGGTGGCAGGTAGGTTATGGCGTCAGGACGGCATGCCGCAGACCAAGCGGTGTTGTAGGCGGGGCGGCTACAGGTCCAGCGCGAGCTCGTCTAGATCGAGCTCAGGGATGAAGCAGGGGACTCTGCCGGGGAGGACGTGCTCGGGGTAGCCGTCCTGCTGCTCGAGGTCGAGGCGGCGGAGCGTCTCAAGCATCGAGGAGAGATGGAGGACGAGGGTGATCATAAAGGTGTTGTAGCCGTAGACGTGCGAGAAGCCGCCGCGGCGCGCCGAGGCAAAGAACTGCGCCGCCTTCCAGAGCGACTGCACGACCGCCTCCGCAGCCTCCACCGTCATCTCGTCGTCCGGCGCCAGCGCCATCGTCACCGGCGACGGCTGGGAGCTCGGCGAGCTGAGCGAACTATCGTCCGTCTCGTCCGAGCTCAACGCTGCCTGCCCGTACTCCCTCTTGCCACCCACCGCAGCAGCAACCCGGCTGCTAGCCTCAGCACGGTAGTTCCGGTTGGTCACTTCCGTCAGCGGTCCCGGCCGGCGATCCCTTGCCATGGGCGGCTTCATGTCCTCGTCATCGCTCGTGTCGATGTCAAAAGGCGGCATAGGCTTGGTTTCCGCACTCAGCACAAAGGCCTTTGGCGTCTTGTAGCCCGTCGTGGATCCGTTTGCCAGCGAACCCAGGGGCTTTTCATCATACTGAGGCTGGATCGACAGCAAGGCGAGATTGGCAGATTCGCTGCTCTCATCATACTGGCCCTCTGCCTGAGCATATATGGCACTCTCGGATTCATGACATAGACCTCTTCGAAGAGTGGCACAAAGAGACCGCGTAACATCGAGTAGCGTCGCGTCCTTATCGTTCCTCGTCTTGCGCGACACCCCAGCCCAAGGCAAGCGTCCTGTCAGTAAATGAACCTCCGAAACGAGGTTGAGCTTGCCACCTTCGCCTGGTGCTTGGTCTAGCGCCGTGTTGTACGATGGGTGGTAGCTCGCGATCCATCGGGAAGCATTTCGCAGCTCATTGGTGAACGACTGGAACAGCCCTGCATAGCGAACCCCACCGTCAAAGATCGCACTGTCGGCTTGTATGTCGCTGGCCTCTACTAGAGGGGACAGGTAGAGGTGGTACCGCTGAGCAAGCGCGACCAGTACGGGTGAGAAAGTGACGTCTACCGACGGCAACGACGAAGCTGCCTCCTCTAGTGCCTCCTGGAACGCTCTTCGTCCCATGATTGAATCATCTAGTCTGGCCCTTTTCAGGCGATGATCTTCTTGGCGTGTGCTCCGGAAGCCGCGAAGCGCTTGGCTAAACTCAGTAGCCCAGTATACACCGTTTTCGTCCTCACAGATCAGCCCGCTCTCGGAAGCGGCACGTGTTTGAACAGAAGGCGTGTCGGTATCTTCCCAGGCTACTCTCCGGTAGAGGTGCCCAAGAGCGCGGGTGCTGGAGTAGACCAGTACTCCGACCCGGGCCTCGCCTTGCGCAATGAAATCCGGGATGATCGGTTCCCGCATTCGAGGCAGCTGGTCGCGGCTCACTGGGACTCCGGTTTTGCGGAAGTCAGTCGCCTTCGAGTGTAGCTTGGCCAAAGATCGGCATCGTGCATCCATCGAAGAGTAATCGCTTGCATCTGCTATCTTCAGGTGCAGAACAGAGACGAAGCCAATAAAGTCGTTCAAAATAAAGTCGGTGAAGAAGACAGCAAGGTCATGGCCGGTGCAATCTTGCGCGAGCTGTCGGGGCGACACTTTTTCGTGGAAGGCGCCCCGGGTTGACGACCTAGCTGGGAACAGGCGATCATCAAAGTAACAGGTGTAGAGGTCGCCGTCGAGATCGCCTCCACCGAGCGCACGTGGTAGAGGCTGCGACACCTCGCCTGTGTTGAAGACGATGACATTGCGTAGCTGCAGGAGGGGATGACCAGGGGGAGGAACAACACAGTCGACCATGGCGACATCGTCCGGGTCGACCGTCGGGGAACGTCCTAGCAGATACGAGCCCGAGACTATCTGAGTGGCGACCCGCCCGAACTCCACCTTTTCGACTTGGATGAAAACTTGTCCTGGACGGAGGTACTGGAACTCATCCGCAACTCCCAACAAGGTGACGCCCCTGACTGGAATCCTTGCCTTACGCTTCATGTCTCCCAATGCAGACGCAGCAATGCTATTGCTAAGTGACACGAAGAAGCTGTCTCGATGAGAACCTGCAGGGCTGCAGCCAATGTTGTGCAGCTTTTCGAACAAAGTCCTGATGTTGAAACCCGCACCCAAACTATAGGCTGAGCAGAGCTTGGAAGTTTCCTGAAAGTTTGATCTGGCTTTAGCTATGTGCTGGATCGCTTCATCTTGGATCTCGAGGAAAGAGGCGGTAGGGATACCGCGGTCTTGCAGTGCATTGATCAGAGGCCGATTGAGCTTGGCGGGCAGACAGCGTGCAGATGAGTTTGCCACTTCAAGATCGTCGTGGTCCGACCCGAATTTTTCCATACTCGGGCGGATGGTGAGCATCTTGCCTTCCAACTCTGGATTGACGCAGAGAACGCCCTTAGCGCCTCCAAACCGGATCTGGATAGCAGAAGGCGCTGACGAACGGAGCAGGCGTCTCTTGCGCCTCTCGCCATGGATCGAGACATATTTTTCCCACACTTCTGCCATGAGTTCTGTCGATATCTCTCCAATACCATCGGTATGTACAGAGCCATCGCTGGAAATCACATCTTCCCTTGCGGCCAGACAAGAAGGCGGGATAGAAATGGTACGGGCGGTCGCACTAAACGCTTGCGACAAGCGAGCACCGTAACGGGCAGGAGACCTCCTAATGGCATCAGGAAACGTCCCCAACGATTGCCGAATGCTGTTTGCGTCAACAAGTCGACCACCCTCGTCCTGGAAGCTGGTCATGAACCAGACGGTATGCGTCCCCATCGATGACGAGGACCAAGCCAACATTTGCCACTTGCGTCCGGCAATAGTGAACCCGCTTTGGAGAAGGTTCAGCACTCTGGTCTTGACGTATTTTTCGCTCTCGGCGAATCCATAGTTGGGTCGAATGTTGGTAACACGATCTCGATCTTCATCGGTGAAAGTAACACGAGCGAAATGGTGCCAGTGCTTTTTGTAGGTTCTGATGACTCGATTCGACACGTGGCGATGCGGCCCTGAAAGAAGCAATCGGGTGGGTGTGGCATCGATATGCAGCATGGGAGCCAGGTAGTCGTCGTCGGGATCGTGGAATAGACCTTCGACGGAGAGACCGGCGAACCGTTTTGTCAGTGCCTCCAACTTGGCCTGTTTCCACAGATCCTTGGTGTATCTTAGTGCCATCTCGGCGTCGTCGGCACGTTCCTTGCGGGCTTCCAGCTTTGTGAGGAACACGCGGACGACCTTGAGGGCAGCGTTCTGTCCGTTTCTACGTTTGATGATATCTTCAAGCCAGCCATTGACCTTGATCAGAGTCGATACGTCAATCAAACCATTACGCAAAAGAGCCTCTCTGTGGAAGGCCAGTTCGATGTCGAGATTTTTGCTACGTCGGAAAAACATGTCGAGAAATCCTTCATATCCATCCTCGAGCGGCTTGATCCCATGCAGACTCATCTTGCTTGCTCCTGGGAAGACTTTTTCAGCCAGAGCGGCGAGGCTGTCTGCTTTAGTCTTGCCATCCGGATCGTTCCGGTAGGTGATGCAAATAACGTTGCTTGGAAGTGCATACCCATAATGCTTGGCGAGGGCATCCTTCTTGGGGGGTTGTTGTGGATTCTGGTGCAACTCCAAGATGATGGTGAAGCCAACACCACTGTTATCCCGTGCACCAGCTTTGAACGTCGACCAGACACGTACATCTCTGGGAAGAAATGTCAGCCTGGTGTTTTTGCCTTCAAGCGAAAAGACCTCTGCGCCACTGAACAATAAAAGGTTGCTCGGCGCCTGGCTGCTACTAGGGTAGCGAAAGTTGCCCGGCGAGGCCCAGTAGCCTGCAAAAGCCTGGTAGCAGCTGAAAATGCTATGTTCTTTCTCTGAGGCTAAGAATGCCTGTCGTTGGCTGGCATTTTCAGTGATTGCCCTGACAAAGGTTCGAGAGACTGTCCCTGTTCCGAAGCTTAGCTTAAGATCATTCGCCACAACAAACGGTTTAGCAGGTGCGGTGGCCATGAACCAGCTGCCAACTCGACGATCAGCAAAGGTGATGAAGCCAAAGTCAGATTTGCCTGGCCTTGCAGCGATCCTTTTGAAAAAGAAACCTCTGTTGAAGACGGAGCGGGTGGCGATGACTGGAGCCCTAGCGCAAGTCTGCCCTATCCCACTGTGTTGAAGCTGAGATTCCTCGTTGTTCCTTTCCCAGCCGTCATCATAGGAATGCCCCTCGTCCTGCCAGCTTTGTTGGAAATCGTCGGGGCTCATTGGATCGTAATCGGTCAGTTCATCTTCCGAGTAGTATGGGTCGTGAAAGGACTCCTCGTCAGACAGATCATAACGGTCATGGTAGCGGTGACGAGCGCGAGAAATCGCCGTAGAAGAAGGAATGAAATGGTCTTCCTCCGCGAGGAGGTTGTGGATGAAGCGTTCAATCTGGGGGTCCCTCACATAGCCCGTGATGCCACCTAGGAAAACCTCCATGGCGATAAGGTGGGATGCTGGTGGTGTCTGGTCGCATGACACAAGAAGGTTTCGCTCCTTTTAAGCCGAAGTAGTACGCTTGTCACACCCCTCATCATAAGACAATGGCCAGATGAAGCTGCAGAAAAAGCTTGGGCCGCTTAGTGCCGCGAAAGAACTTTCTGAGATGAAAGGGCTGTGTGCATAAGCCGGCGACCCTTTTGTGTAGTCTACACAAAGGGGCGAAAAGATGATAGATTCGGCGGTTTGATTTGGCGGCAGCCACGCACACAATGCTAGCAAACCGGGGGTCACCGGGCCGGTAGACATTGGTACCTCCCCTCGAAGGAGACAAGGAGGAATGCAGAAAATGACAGACAGTATCAAAGCTCAGTAGATTGCAGCAGAAGAGAGGAGGTAAAGCGTGTTGATTGCAGGCTGAGTGTTTCCTCAACCCAAGTGCCAAAGATTTACTGTGATTCGTGGTTTTGGTGGAGATGCCGATGAACATGGGTAGTGACATGGCTGTGAATGGGTGCAACCGATCAGAGGCGGGCTCTGTTGGGAACGGGAGCAGGACTTCCAGCCCCATAATCTTCGTCCTTGCTAGCATGCCCCTCTCGCTGCATTTCTGCGGCTGAGAATGTCGGTTGGATGGGAGCAGGCGGGGCAGGTGTACCGTAGATCTTTGATCGTTCGTGCGAGATGATGGTGGCGATCTTGAGGGCGCGATCGAGGTCACCGCGGATCTTGATCTGCCATGGCAATCAGAACAATCGCATAAAAGGGCATCGTGAGCACGGGTGCGACGTAACCGACACGGAGAGTGTGACCGATGACCACGGTCGACTGGACACTTTGCGCTACTTACCCTCCCTTCGTTGTAAAGCTTTTGAGCATGCACCTTGCCAGTAGCGATGTCGACAAGGTCGCGATCCCTACACTCGATCACGACATCCGCCTTGCGCTTGCGACCAAGCACAGTCTTCGGAGGCTGGCCCTTGCGGACGACGCCTTTGTTTTTCATGTCGGCGTACCAGAGCGCAGGCTTCAGGGCGCCTCCGGATGACGAGACATTGCCTTGAAGCGGCTTGGTGCGGGGATTGCTTGGATCGATGATGGTAGAGGGGTGGACGACAAAAAGGTAAATGCTCTGTAGAGATCGTAGCAGGCGCTTGCGAGAAGGAAATCCTTCCGGTGGGTTACGCAACAGCTGGGCTGTGAGCGCAAACACCCTGCTCGATTCGAAGCCAGGGCAGTTGAGGTCATCTGCCGAAGAGAGCGCCTGTTCTGACTCGGCCTTCATTCGTTCGTCTGCATTTGTAGGCTTCGACATTTTGCGGTTGCTATTGAGCAAGTCGATGCGTGTCGGCCAAGGGTGATATCTGCACGCGTCGTTGCTGACAAGTCTGGATGGGAGTGAAGATGAAGAAAGGAGGGCGATGGAGGTGCGAGTAAGGTTAGATGACGGAGACCTACGAGCTGACAGAGAGGCGAACGA
This sequence comes from Tranzscheliella williamsii, assembly GCA_023212725.1. NCBI lineage: Eukaryota > Fungi > Basidiomycota > Ustilaginomycetes > Ustilaginales > Ustilaginaceae > Tranzscheliella > Tranzscheliella williamsii. The sequence continues at coordinate 36,916 of JALBYF010000083.1, read as the reverse complement.
TCTGTTTATGATTGGCAGAGTAGAATTGTATTGCGAGGATAACTCTGCACTTCAAAGCAACACCATGCTAGAATCACATCAACCTTACAGGCGGTGGAGGTCGCTTCGCCTGCCACTCAAACACTCAACTCGCGATTATTAGCCGGAAAAGAGCAAGCGTTTCCCCACATCTCAAACGGCCTCATTCATGCTCAGGCAGCAAACGAGCGTGAAAGGACACTTCATCTCTGTTAGATTCATCCCCTCATACTTGGTAGTTAGGGAAGATAGCAAGGTTGTGCTGTGGAGAACCAGCTCTTCTCTCATGGGCCGTGGTTAACGAACACTGTGACCTGGCAAGAAAGGAGTTGAAGAGTCTGACGAAGCTGCTCAGGTCGACTGCAACAGCCGCCGATGAAGAACAAGCTGGCGTGGCGATGGCAGCGCATGCACGCCGTGCCAACCTCGATGAGCGGCGGGATGGTGCCCATTTAATTGTAAGTCTAACAGGTTTCGTACAAAACCTTTTGTGCCTTGAAAGCACAGACCACTTCTCTTACTTTGAACCGAGCCCGCGTGCCCGGCGCGCGCAAGAGCACGGCAATTATATTTTGTTATCTGCAAGAGCCACTCACACGTATTATTCAGGGTCCAATGCACGCTCTAACGCTCTAAACTGCACGAAAGTGCTGTAGCGAAGCACAGCATGCGAGTACAAGGTGAGTGTCCGCTGGATCCTATGGCTCCTCCCAACAGGCCATAAAGGCGCCCCCTTCCGCCTCACAGGGGGCTCCAGCGCTCGATAAGCCCGTAGTAGTACCTTGTCGACTCAGCCAATAAATTTGCACTGTATATGATGTTGTGTCCGTGTTGCCGCTTCCAAGCTCATATAAACCTAGCCCAGATTGACTGGCTATGTTATGCCATCTTGTCGACACCCATACTCGCGCAGTCATCCATGTCGTTGACCTAAGGCAACTACCGTAGGATCATGCTCCTGAGCTTCGCTTGCAGCCGCTACGCTTCAAATCCGTTTCACCATCACCAAGACGTACAAGAGCCATCACATTCGCAGCCGGAGAACTATCCGTCCACGCTCTCCTCGACACAATCTGAATCAGTCGAACACCGCAATTGCTCTACCTCCTCACTATCGGGCGCTTCTGCGTCCATATCGGCCCTCCTTTGCTCCTTAGCTAATTTGGCCGCTGAAGGTCCTGCATCATCAAGCTTCGTCTCCGGCCCAGGTGCAGCCTCTCCGCCTCCATCCGCTAGCGCCCTTTCCGACGCCCCCTTGCTGTCCACCACAGCCGTTCCTTCTTCTGCTACTCCTTTCGACTTTTCGATTGCTGCAAATACGAAGCTGAACACCAAAGGCAAAGCTTCCGACCCGACAGCAGGTCGCACAACATTCACTTTCCTCCTCTTCGGTGCTGGTACAACCTTCGCTGCTGTCTATTTCTTTCGCATCAGGAAGGCAATGAATCGTCTACAGGCAGCCAAGAGTCTTGTGCAAAGAGATGCCTATGCCTGGCGTAGAGTCGCTTTGGACCTCGCCAGGATCAATGCTCTGGCAGCTAGCAAAGTCGAGCACCTTGTCGCCGGAGCGATGCAATCGGGTCATGACGGTCGCAATGTGGCTCAGCAGATCGGTCACGAGCTAGAAGAAGCTCGAAAGAGCGTCGCTCAACGAAGGTCTCTGATTCGTCAAGGGGATGCAGAAAGCTCCGCCACACATGCCTTGCCAAAAGATCCAGCTCTCCAAGATGTATGGGCCAATGGACTTGGTTCGATTCGCTCCAGATTCTCATTTGGCAGCGCAACCACTCCATGGACGTGCAACTCATACGGTCGCGGACGTGCGAGAACAGCATGCATCACCTCGGCAGAGACTAATTACTGCCCTACAGACGGCGTCTCTATTACAAGCAAGCCTTTGCTACGCACCGCATCCTCGCGCCCAACAGAATCGGAAGCGGCTCCTCCCTCTCCACCACCTCGTTCTCCTCAGGAGAAGTGGCAGAGGGCCGCAGGAATCTCGCTTTACTCACCTACTGAAACGTCAGGGCCCGATTCGCGTAAGGCTGCCAACCATCGCAAAGAGGGGAGTGATCGAGAAATTGAAGACCAACCAACTGAGCAGTGGATCGGGGATGTAGATCAAGCGATGAAAGAACGTCATCTCAAGACTCGAAAGGCGGCCCAAACTAGCACCAATGCAGACAACCAACCGAATTCCGACCGCTCTACGGTGCGCAAAGAATGGTTGTATGCCGAGGCACATCCAAACCCAACTCAGCGCACCAGCGAGCCTAATAGAGAGCTTAATAACGTGAGCGCGACTGCTGATGATGAAGTACAGCAACTCTTGGACCATGTCGATCCGGTTCCGGGCTTGGGGACGAGCTCTCAGGTGCCACCCAAGAATTCTCCGCCGAGAGGGCCCGCTTCAACCTCAGGTGGCAACAGCGGGGAAACCTTGTCTACTTGGATGGCGTCAACCTGCGACCCGAACATCAAGAGTGAGGAAGTCCCCATCACCTGGATCCCGTCTTCCACCTCGGCCATATCGACTAGAACGGCTTTCCACAAGGAAGACGATACAGGCCCGAAGACGTCGTCCAGGCTTTCAAGCCCGGGACATGGCGCCCAAGCCACTCTGATGGAGCAAAGCAATGATGGTTTGCGGACGAACGAAACTGAAACTGAAACTGAAGCTGAGAACGCTACGCGTGTCGACTTTATTCCAGAAGAGCCCAAGATTTCTGCAGAGCTCCTCAAGCAGCTGGAAGACATGTCTCGGTCTAATGAGGGGAGCGAAGTCATGGCGAGCAGAGTCAAACTGTTGGAGGAGCAGCTTAGCCAACAGGACGATCAGCTGCACAAGCAGAAACAGCAGCTGTTCGAGATATCCGAAAAACTGGAAGCCCTGCAAAACACGTGCGTCGAGCGGGAGGACGATGCCAAGGGGCGCGAAAACGCGCTGAAGAGGCATATCGGGGAGCTAGAGCAACAGCTAGGCCTCTTTACTGTATGGGCAGAGGAGATCCAGCGACGTTCAGGACTGGATACACCTCGCTTCTTCGCACTGATGCGCAAACCTCGGAATTAGACGCACATCTATCCTGTTCTCTCACAAGCACGTACATACATTCTACTCTCAACCCGCAGTCCCGAAATACCACCTCTATTCCCAAGCTGAATACCACCTTCCTTTACAAGGTCCACAGAAGTTTTTCGCATGCCCGCAGCACTAATTTATGTCGAGTTGCAACGTGACTATATGTTGAAGGAGGTCGGTGCTCGTTAATCGTCCTCGTCTTCGTCATCATGCCTCATGCTGACGGTGACGCCGCTGGTGTTTGGATCGTCGTCCTCATCGTCGTCTTGCTCGTATTGGTCTTCTTCCTCGGTAATATACTGATGGTTGACTGCGTTTGCGTTGGCCGGTGGCGGCTTCCGGGCTGCCACGGGGGTAGCGTGCTCGTCTGTCGTGCCAAGCCGGGGGGTATGTTGGTCGTCTTGCGCACTGAGCTCTGGCGGTACCTTGGGGAGGTCTTGTGGCTTGGGTATGCGGTGTAAGAGGCCATAGCCGACGCCGCAGCCCAGGAGGCCTTCGCCGCCCCATTCGCGATTGGGCACGATGATGACTTCTCGAGTGTGGTCGTAATCCGAGTTGTAGACGTAAAGCCGCAGTGCGCGGTCGCTATGTGCTTCTACAAGCTCGTAGAAGTCGCCTTCGGACTGCAGCACACCGCCGGGCCAGCCGATGACAAAGTCGCCAAAGGGAACCAGGCCAGCAGACTCAGCAGGGGAGCCTTCGAGGATCTCCAGGATGTGCCAGACGTGCGAGAGCGCCTGGGACGGGTTGCAGAGGCGCAGGGAGAGGCCGAGCAGCGAGGGTTGCGATGAGGCTTCGGAGCTGGTTCCGTTGATGCTGCTGGTGGACGGATTCGCGGACCAGTGGCGCGACGGCACGATGGCCACCTCGCGCAGCTGCTGCCGCTTGCTGTTCCACACATTGAGCATCACCTGCGTGCCCTCCCGTTCCTCGAGGCTCTTCCACGCTCCCAGCCCCGCAGCATCGCCCGCACCATCGATATCCTTGCTCGGGTCCAGCGCCACCCCATCGATCCCCACACAAAAGTCAAAGAACGGCTCAATCCCCACCAAGTGCGCAGGACTGCCAGCAGCTACACGCACAACATGGTATCCCTGCTTCGGCGCCTCTTCCGAGTCGTCTAACCGCGGTCTCGACTCTGACGCACCCATCGGGTACTCCGACTGCGATGTGACGGTAGCAAAGCCAACCTTGATGCGTGCGCTGCAAAGACGCTTCTCTCGACCGTTGCCTGGCACAATTCAACTGCTGTATAGGCTAGTCGAGGAAATACGCTTGAACTGCGGCGCTGCCGATGAGTGCTGTGAGGAAGTGTGAGTGTCCGAGGAGCAAAGCTGTAGCTTCGTAATGAAGTCACAGGTAAGTGATGTATGAGTGTGAGTTGGGGCCCAACCGCCTGGACACGTCACGTGAAGCTGAGAAGCAAGGTCAGTGAGTTCTCACAGAGCAGAAGCAGATGGCTTTACGCGCACACAATCCGTGATTCTCCACCTGCACCCATCTTGGTCGACTCCTTCTCTTTTCTTCACAACTCGCCCAAGCCACCGAGCCGATTGCTGCCTTTGGTCGGCCTTTTTACGTGAAGCGCAGCAAGTAACGACGGGGCTCAAGGCTTGTCGCCCTTCGACACGTTCGTGCATTGCGCGAGAGCAGTCTTGCGGCGACACGTCTCTGTATTTGTACCGCGATTCACACGGGAGCATCTCCGCCCGTCGTCGGCACAAGATGGCTGATGAGGCTTCTGATGCTCAGGACCTCACGCGGGTGTTGGCTCAGGTTGAGGTCAACCAAGCACAGGCTGGGGTCGGGCAGGCACAGGCCGAGGCTCCCATGACCGCCGACGTCAGTATGCAAGACAAGGACCAGAATCAGGAGCAGGAGCAGGAGCGGGTTTCAGCGAGCAATGGAACACCGTTGCTTTCTACCGAGACTCGCAACGGAGAAGAGGCCAAGCGCGTCCAGCTCCCGCCTTCCGTTCCCATCGACAGACTTTCTGCAGCACTCATGAAAGCCTCAGATCCTCCGCCTTTTACCAACATAAGCCAAGACATGATCCTCTCTCCGGGCAATGACATGCTTGTATACCTCTACACGATAGCCATCCAGTATCCCAATCTCAAGCTGCAGTTAGAAACGTACGAGCAAGAGCAATTGTCGTGGAACAAGAAAGAATCCGAGTATACCGAAAGTATCCGGTCTTTCCGCGACCGCAATCACGAGCTGGAGCAACTGGTAGAATCGGAACGATCGAGTGCACTCCAAGCCACTAGGCTCAAAGATAGCTTGCAGGCCGAGGTCGTCAGCCTGCAAAATCAGCTCGGCTCGGCGCAGACCTCTCTTGATAACGGCAAACGCGAAAGTCTCACCGCTAAAGAAGAGTGTGCGCGTCTCGAGGCAGAACTCACTGCTTCGCACAACCAGATCTCTGTTCTCAAGACCGATGTGGAAACCGAGCGGAGCGCCAAAGAGCTCATCACCAGCGAGAGGGATCGGATGTCCGCCGAGCTTGTTGGTGTAAGAGCTCAGCTGACAACGCTCAAAAGCTCGACCGAAAGTGGCGTTCGACAAGCGGCTGAAATACGCGGTCGACTAGAATCTGTCGAGCAGGAGAAACGCGACATCCTTGGAAGCCTCCAAAGAGAGCGAGAGGAAAGCACACGCAAGGCCCAAGAGATCGACTCGCTCCTGGCGCGTAATCGTGATGCACGCCAAGAGATCTCGCGGTTAGCCTCAGCGGTACAAGAATGCCAGAGCAGAGAAAACATCGCAAAATACAAGCTACAAGGCTTGGAGCAAGAGCTTCAGCTCACCAAAAAGGACGCAGAATGGGCACATCAACAACTGAACAAGGTCAGCGAAGCGTCTGCTTCCTTCCGCTCCTCGAAGAGAGCCGAAGTCAGCGGCTTACAGACCGACCTCGATTCTGCCAGGCAAGAGTGCTCTGCTGCTCGATCCAAGTTGACAACCCTGCAGGCGGCCTACGACGATACCAGCTCCCGCCTGAACAGAAGTACCGATCAGATCGCCGAGCTGCAAAGTCGGTTAGCTGCCCAAGAAGAGTCGTTCCGCTCGGAAATCAACACACAGAGTCAGCTAGTCAATTTGCTCGAGCGGCGGGCCGAACATGCGACTAGTCGCATTTCTGAGCTCGATGACCAATGGGAGGACGTGCTCGAGCAGTGCCGTATCCGAGAAGAATCCGCCTACGCCGAAGCTCAGAAGGAGGTACAGCTTCGCCAAAAGCTTGAGAAGGAGAACCAAGAGCTTTCGGAAGCGTTGGACCGCCTAGCCGAAGGGGTTGGGATTGGGCAGCAAAGAGAGAATGCGGATGGTGATAAGACTTTTGATACACTCAGTGAACCGGATAACGATTTCGACACGCGCAGTATAGCTTCCACACCACGGAGAGGCCTGTTGGGGACTGCTACTTCGTTTAACGGCATCGGCATTTCGCCTACTGCTGAGATCGCCAATAGGATCCGCAAGAGTGGCAAGAGCTTCAGCCAGATCTACATGGAGCTTGCCAAGACGCAGGAAGAGCTCCGCCGCGAGAGGCTCGAGAGTAACCGACTGACGCAAGTTCTTGCACAGGTGATGGACGAGCTGCAAGATCGGGCGCCGCAGCTGCAAGCTCAGAGGGAGGAGACTGAGCGTCTGTCTAGCGACCTTGAGGATGTGCTCCGGCAGGTCGCTTTCGCCTCTCAAGAACGGGATGAGGTCAAGGCCGAAGCGCATCGACTCAAGCTGGACCTAGATAGGGGTAGCCGAGAGAACAGCCTCATGTCTCAACAATTAGCTGACTTTGGCCGTCAAGTGCGCGAGCTGACCAAAGCCCTCATCATCCGCGATGACCCTGACGCTGGTGCTCGTCTCGAAGATGATGGAAGTCTGCTCCCGCAGCTGGATCAGATCGCCCCATTGCCCGAAACCGGCCCCGAATCAGATACGCAAGCTGTCATTACATCGGAGCTCGTCACCTTTGCATCTCTTACTCAGCTGTGTGCGCAGAACGCACGCCTGCTTCAAGTGACGCGGCAGCTCGGCGAAAAAATGGAGGAAGAAGAGCGCAACTACAAAGCTAGGCTAGCCGAGGACCAAGACGAGGCGGTCAGCGAGGCGCGAGATCTCATTGTTCGCCTCGAAAACGAGATACGAAACGAGCGATCCAAAGTAGAGGAGGTCTCGAAGGAGCGCGACCTCTTCCGTCAACTCTGTGCCACGGGCGGGAGAAGCCAAGATGCTGGCGCGGGTCAGGGCGCTTCATCATCCGCGGGAGTAACTCCGAGCGCTGCTGGCATGCCCTCTTCGGACTACGATGCCCTTCGCTTCAAGTACGACCATCTCAGGAAGGAGTCCGAGGCGAACATTGCTGGATCGCAAGAACAGATTCGCACATTGCAGGTCGAACTTAGCAAGGTCACGGTGACCTCAGCACGTGAACAGGCGCTCAGGCAGTCGGCCGAAGAGAAATACAACAACCTGCAGAGGACCTTCGAGCTGCAAAAGGCTGATCTAGAGGAGTTATCGAGAAGAGCCAGTAGCTTGCAGGAAAACTTGGCTCGCAAGGATGCCGCTGCGCAAACCATCGAAGAGCAGCTCATCCAGAACCGTTCTGCGGTGGAGCAGCTTCGTACCCAGGTGGCCAATCTTCAGGCTGAGAAAGATGTTTGGAAGTCCTCAGAGAACAAGCTGCTTGAAGACAATCGCCAGATGCAGATCGAGCGTAGCAATCTGCAGGACTTGGCGCGAAGTACCCAAGCGATGCAGGCTGATTTGGAACAGCGGGGTAAGGAGTCCACAGCACGGTTGGAGCAAGATCTGAAACGGGCACAGGATGCCAATGAGGACATGCGAAGCCGACTCATGAACGAACAGGAGCTCTACCGCCAGCTCAGCTTGCGTCGCGAGATCGAAAATAGAGACCTTCAGGCTAAGATCGAGCTGTCCAGTTCGGAGCTCAGCAACGCCAGAGAGGCCCTTGCGGTTGCGCGTACCAGCGCCGACCACACGCAGCTACGCGTGGAGGACCTTACGAAGCAACTCGACGCCACCAAAGAAAAGCTAGCCATCTACGAGCGACGAGATCAGCTTGCCCGCGATCCGAGTGCCTTCCGTGCTCAGACTGAGAATCAATTGTCGCGCGAGGAGCAGCTCGAAATTGAGCTGGCTGACCTCAAGGCAGGACGAGCCGCCGCCCAGGTCGAGGTGCAAAGGTGCAGACTGCAGGTCGAGGCGGCTTTGGCACAAGCCAACGAGAAGCATGCTGCCCTCACTCAACTTACTCAGGAGCACGAAGAATTCAAAGCTAGGTCTACAGCGGAGCTCAGCGCCACGGCCAGCGAGGTGGAGGGGCTCAAGGCGCAGATGCAGACTGCCACTACGGAGCTCGACACTGCTAATTCACAAGTAAAGGATCTCCGGACACAGATCGACAGCCAGAGGGCCACCTTCCAGGCAGAAAAGAAATCGCTCGAGGACGCCATTACCGAGCTTGGCAGTGTCGAAGAGCGAGCCAAAGTAGAACATGAGGATGTCAAGGTCGAGATCCGAAAACACGTCAAGGCCGCCAAAGATGCCGAAACGAAGCTAAAGGAGGTTGAAAAGATCCGAGAGACGCTGACAGCCGAACTGAACGAGGCTCGGGAACAACTCAGCAGGGCTCGGCAGGAGGCAGGCTCGCTACGGAGTGCAAAGGACCTCGCTGAAGCCGAGTGGGGCCGCGAAAAGGGCGGCTGGGACAACGTTCGTCACACCCTCGAAAGGGAGAAAGCTGACTTACAGCGACGGATCGACGACCTGACAACACAGAACCAAATCCTGCATTCCCACCTCGAGACTGTGAATGCTCAAGCTAACCAGATCAGACAAGCTGCCTCTGCTCCTTTCGCCTCGGCTGAGGATGCGATGGAAGTCGAGCACCCGACAGGCGGCGCCGGTAACACGGACGGTGGCGCCACCAACAATGGAGTACACGTCGAGGCCACCGATCCGGCTGCAACAGAGGCAAGCAACGATGTAGTGGCTTCCTCCGCCGTAGATACCGATCCGCAGGCGAGCACAGCGGCTGGCGGCTCGGAGGAGACGGCTATCAAGAAGGAGGAGACGGCCGTCACTGGCACCGAACTCTCCGCTACCGTCATGAAGCGACGTGTCGAGGAGCTTCACGAAGTGGTCAACTACCTTCGTCGAGAAAAGGAGATCGTTGATCTGCAGATGGAGCTCAACAAGCAGGAGACAGCCCGGCTGAAGCAGACGCTCGAGCACGTCAATAAGAGTCTGGCCGAAACTCGCTCGGAGCTAGAGTTGGAAAGATCCAGCAATGTTGCTGCTCCCTCGAGCGCCAGCCACCATACCGAGCTGCTGGACAAGATCAACCAGCTGAACGAGCTGCGAGAAAGCCACAGCACGCTACAAGAGCAGGCCGAGCGATACAAAGCACAAGCTGCGGAGCTCGAGGCGCAATTGACATCCGCCGACACGCAGCTGGAGCCCGTCAAGGAGCAACTTCACAACGCGCAGATCGAGCTTGAAGCTTCGCAAGCACAGCTCAACGTTCTGCGCGAGGACAACAAGCGATGGCAGGCGCGGGCCCAGTCCCTGCTGCAGACCCACGGGATCAGCGAAGAGATGCAAAAGGTGGAGCAACAGCGGGCCGAGGCGCAGCAGAAGGTCGACGAGATAAGCAAAAAGCTGCAGGAGCAGGAGGCAGCGACCGCGAGCGTCCAGGCGGAACTGGCTACTGCCAAGGGCAACTTCGAGAAGCTGAGGGAGCAGGTCCGGGCGCGAATCGCTCAGGAGCGGAAGCAGGTCGCCGAGGCGCAGGACAAGCTGAACGCGCTGCAGAAGGAGAAGCAAGACGAGGCTCAAGCCTACCAAAACGCAATCGCCACACATGAAGCGCGCGTAGCGGAGCTGGAGGCCGAGAGGGACGCGTTGAAACAGCAGCTCGACGACCAGGCTTCTGCTGCTCCGGCAGCGCCCATGAACCCTGCCGCCACCGAGTTCACGCCTGCGGAACCCAGCTCCGCCCCGACTGCCAAAGCAGAGCCTGCTGACGCAGACGCTGCAGAGGCAGCGCGGGCAGAGCAGGCAGCGGCGGTGGAAGCGGCAGTCCAGGAAGCGCAGAAGCAGTTTGACGAGATCAAGGCTCAGCTCGAGTCGGAGAAAGCTGCGATCGCAGCGGCACGCGACAAGCATCTGCAGAAGGGCCGCGAGTTCCTGCGCAACCAGCGGGCGGCGGAGGCCGAGGTGAAACAGCGCGACGAAACCATCATCCAGTTGAAGCACGACTTTGCCGAGAACAACGCCGCCGCCATCGAGACGGCGGTCCAGGCGCGCGTGGCCGCCGCTGCGGCTGACAGCGGCGCGGGCGAGAACGCTTCGGTCGAGGAGCTGAGGATCAAAGTGGCGGACCTGCAGACCAAGCTGCATGCCGCCGAGACCAGGATCCAGGAGCTAGAGGCGCAGCTGGCCGGTGCGGGCGACGCCCACACTGAGGCTGCCGGCTCCGCACCTGACACAGCCCAGCTCAAAGCGGCGCATCAAGACGAGCTGCGCAAGCTGGAGGTCTCGCTCGCCTCAAAGTATGCCGATCTGCAGGCGACCGCGGTCGAGCAGGCGTTTGCGCGCGGCCAGCAAAGCGGGGCCTCGGCGGGGGCGACGAGCGGCGGTGCCGGTGGGGATGTCGAGGGGCAGGTGCAGGCGCGGCTGAAGGCGCTCGAGGAGGAGCGCGAGGCGGCGGTGCAGGACGCGATCGCAGCGGCGGTGTCCGCGCGCGAGCAGGAGCTCAAGGCGCAGTACGACGAGACGGCCAAGGCGCGGTTCGAGGCGGGCAAGAACGAGGCGAACCTGCGCAATCAGCTGATGATCAAGCAGAAGGACAACAAGATTGCCAAGCTCAGCGGCGAGATTGCGCAGCTCAAGGGCGAGGCGGGTGACGCCGAGGGCGTGGGTGCGGGCGCGGGTGGGTTGCCGACGCGGCCTGGTGTGTTTGGCCGCGGTGGAGCGACGGGGCCGCGCGGCGGGCGCGGCGGGGCTGCAGGACGGCCCGCTGCCGCGGTAGCGGGCGCGAAGCCGGTGCCCACAGGCCCGGCGGCCGCGAGCGGCGCAACTCCCACGTCGATCCGCGGCGCGGCCGGGCGTGGCGGCACCCGGATCGCGCACGCCGCAGCGCGCGGCGGTCGCACCGCCCCCGCCCCCGCACAATCCGCTGGCGCCAAGCGCAAACTCAGCGCACAGGGCCTCCCCACCCACCCCACCACCCCCGACACCGCCACGCAGGGCGGCGCCAAGAAGCCACGCCCCGCCGGCACTCCGGTCCACATCCGCCGCCCCGGCGCGCCCAATCCCAACCCACAGTAGCACCGCTGTAGACACCCTGCTTTCACACAGCACACCACGCAATTTGTACAAGGACTTCCAAGTGCGACCGGCAGCGTCCGCCCGCGGCGCAGTGTGGGGGAGGCGCAGTGCTAGACGGTTTTCTTGGGCGAGAAGAAAGAGCGGATGTCTGCGGCCGGGGGCTTCTTGGGGGGCGATTTCGGGTGTGGCGGCAGCTGGCGCGAGTAGCCGCCGTGTGGCCGGGGCGGCGAGCGCGGCGGCCGGTACGGCTCGGGCGAAAAGCGGCTCGAGCCGGCATCCGCGTCCGGAACCACAAAGCCGTCGCCAACCTCGCCGCCGTGCACGGCGCCATCGCCGCGGCGATCCGTTTCGTCGCTCTGGCCCGCTTCCATCTCCCCCTGCAGTCGCTCGGCGAGCTTGCGGTCCGCCTCCTCCTGCTCGGCGCGCACATCCTCCTCCGTGTCGTGCGCGGCTACTAGGGCTTTGTCGTCCTCGTCGGAGGCCGCCAGTTTATCCTCCTCGTGAAACGTATCCAATGCGCCATCTTCTGGCTTGATGCTGTGGTTTTCTTGTTTCTGGCGCGCAGCATCAGCGGTCACTGGCGGTGCGGGCTTCTGCTTGGCGAAGAAGGCCCTAAGGCCGTCCTTGCGTTCTTCGATGGGCAGGATGAAGCTCGCGTCGTTGTTGCCCACCTTGCCGACCTCGCGCGGGACCTTGTAGCAGTCCAACTCTGCTTTGAGCGGCCGCAGCAACTTCGCGACTTCCATGCTCCAGGTATTGTCAGGGTCGTCCTTGGGGCCCTCGTGGCCGAGGCCCAGCCAGGTGCCGATGGCTTCGGGCGTGGGCAGGATTACGGGCATGCGATCGTGCAAGAAGCCGAGCTGGTCGTTGCTGGCCGTGGTCACGATGGTAAAGGTGTAGAGGGGTTGCTCCTGGTCCTGGAACTTGACACGCTCGTAGAGGCCTGCGAGGGGCATCAATCTTTTCTCTTGGCCATCCTTGTCTACGCGGCCGAGCCCTGGCTCTTTCATTGCGACAAAGTGGGGGATCCGCTCCACCTTGTCACCAGTATGGCCGTCGCCGCCGCGCTTCTGCCACTCGTAGAAGCCCTGTACAAAGACCACGCAACGCTGGCTCGGCAGCAGGGGATGCCACATGGACCGCTGTGGCGCGAGGATGGTGTCGTCGCGCGCATTGATCGTCCTGTACGCTTCGGAAGCGTTCGGCGGGGTCTTGTGATAACGCGGGATGAGACCCCACTTCATGGTTTGCAGGATGACTTGCGGCGCCGCCTCCTCGGCCGTGGGCGCGTGGCCAAGCGCATGCAGCCGCCGCTCTCGTTCCCAGCCCAGCTCACGACGGACGACGGGCGAGCGCGTCTGCGGCGCAACGTTGTGCGTGGGCGTGTAAGCGTCAGCGTCATCGGCCGGCGTAGGCTGCCGCTGGGCCGGCAGCTGTTCCCGCACAGCGCTGCGGTACTGCGGCGCGGGCTGCGCGTTAGCAAATCGACCGCACATCTTGCTCCGGTAGCTGCCTATACCTAGCTACACTGACGCCCATCGTTGTCTGCCGCCAAGGGTGTGAGTAAGCAGACTGTCAGAAGGGTGCACAGGCTGAGGGATTGCCTCCACTTTCTGGCAGCCATGCGGCGCTCTGCAAGCGTGCATACTCACCATCATCGACCTAACAGGCCATGTCTGATCCAACTCACACGTGACTCTATGACTTGGCTCGAAAAAGCGTTTGCTTTGAGCCAGGCCTAAGGTGAAGCCAGTGGATATCACGTGTGTTGCACTCGCGAACGTTGCGCGAAGCGAACTGCAGGGTGTTAGGCATGTTTTGTTGCAGTCTGTGGGTTGGGCCACTTGACTGCAAGCACCGCTCCATACCCAAGCCGGCTCTTCAGCGTTGCCATCTTGCTCGCTGCCGCCCTGAGCCAGCCTCGTCACTTGGTCTACTACAGGTACACTCCGAACGCTTGGCGCCGCTACACAATAACTGCTGCCCGCTGTACTGCTTAGAGCTGCAAGGATGGAGGCCATCGACACGGGCTGTCTCGGCAGCGGAGGAGTCCTGCCGGAAGCCGTGCCACTGCCAGCTTCTCCCGTTGACGAGTACAGCCAGCCGAATAAGCTATCGGCACTTGCTCCTCCGTCGCCGTCTAGCCTACAAGCTTCCTCCGATATCAAGGCGGGCTCACCGGCAATGGCAGCAATGACTGCTTCGCACGGAAACGCCGGTCCCAGCCAGCAACGACAGGTTGCTTCTACGTACAGTCCGGTCGCAGCTCCCCAGACACCAACTCGCTCGAGCGCTTCACCAGCTGGGCCGACCAAGTCGATTTCGCCTGAAAAGGCGGCCCTGGCGGCGATTTTCGATTCGATCACTATGCCACCGCCACGCACGTCGCCCAGCAAGGCTTCGCCGCGTAAGGCCTCTTCGTGCGCCTTGTATTCGCCGACCAAGCAGACAAGGGCGCTAGGCTGCGAGCCCGCTTCCAACGGAGCAGCTACCCTACACCTTTCTGGGTCTCTAGACGGTAAACTTGAGCGCGGACGTAGTCGATCGCCTCCCCTTGTTCTCGCACCACCTGCACAGTCGCCTCGTAGAGGCGGGGACACGCCAGCCAGAGCTGCTAGGGCTGTCCGCAATAGCAGCCCCAGCGCCAAGCTGTCCGACCTGAGCCTGAACCTGGAGCAGACGGGCACTCACGAGCTTCTGATCAACGACAGCTTCGGCCAAGACAACAGCATCTTCATGACCAGGGCGGGCGAGCTCGCCGATGTCACCATCGATGACAGCTTCGAAATCGCCCGCGCGCGGGCCCGTTTCCAGCCGAAGCCCTCCCAAGCTGGCAGTACAGGTCGGACAAGCCCTAGAAAGGCCAAAATCCGTTGCAGTATGGTGCCCGAAGAGGAGTCAGAGGAGCTGCCGTGCCAGCGGGAACGTCGGCAGAGCACAAGCCCGTCGAAGCTGAGAAGCGCGGCCGCCCTGGGCGTTGGCAGGGTGGTCAAGAACGCGGCTGGCGACGACACGATCGAGCTGAACCTGACCGGGTCCTTCCTGGCATCTTCCTCGATGCTGTTGGGCAGCTCGGGCGGCGGTTTGCCCAACATCATGGACGAGAGCGGCGAAGCGTCCTTGTTATTTGGCAGTGCCAGTTTTAGTGTCGACAAGTCCAAAGCTCGGCCTGGTCTGACCCAGGCGCGAGCTCAAGCTTCTGGTGACAGCAGTAGTGATGACGATGACGATGACGATGATGGTGCAACAAAGGTTCGCCAATGGGCTGCACAAAGGTCCAAGGCCCAAGCTCGGTTGCGTGATCAACAGGCCGTGGCAGATCTGGCTCTGGACAGTCTGCGTACAGAATTACCGAGACATCCAAGAGTCTCGACTGCAGCGACGACCGTTGGCACGCACCCCGCCCGCCCAGCTGTAAATGGCGGCGCCACGCGACCCCTTGGCGCTGCCGGTGGATCCCCAAGAAGAGTGTTCCACCCTTCTTGGGCTGGCCTCGCGAGAGACATGAGAGTGCACAAGTTGGCTCTGTCTAGGCCATCCACATCCGCCACCTCGGCGTCCGTCGCCACACCATCCGCGGCATCGCGGCTCATGAAACCGCGGGCGTCGTCGACGCTGCTCCGAACACCGGTTTCGGCCGCGGCTGCAACCAATTCTACAACCAAGACCAGCGCCGCCGCCCGTCCGGTTGCCGGAACTCCTGCCACGGTCACTATGGCGCCGTTGACATCCGCTGTCGGTAGGGTAGACTGTGGCGGTGTAGAGGATGGGTGGACGTCCCCGGCGGATGCGGCAAAGACCCCTGTGCGTGGGCGGCGAAAGAGCACGTTCACCTCTACACGCCCGCCTGTATCGGGCGATGTGAGGCGGCGCGAATCTTTGCTTACCTCGCAGCCGGGGTTGTCCGAGACGCCCGGGCGCGGCGGCCATCCGGCGCCTGCCACTGCCACGTCGGCTGCAACACCTGTTGCTGCGGCCAGGGCGATTCCTCGGCCGAGGGGATCGCTGTCGGGGCTGTCGACGCCCAAGGCGGCCACCCGCGTCGCAGCAAGTGCTCGCCCTGCGGCAGCCGGTGCGCGAGCGGCAGGATCAATCCCGCGCCCGCGCTCGTCGATCACACCCTCGACCGACGGCGCCGCCACGAACACGGCTAGGCAGCCAAGTGTGCCACGCTCGCCGTCCAAGTCGCTTCTGACAACGCCACCAGCACGGTCGCATGCGCCCTCGACGACAACACCCTTGCAACCGAGGACCGCGATGACCAAGAGCGTCTCGCAACCGCACGGACTCGGATCGGCAGCTGGTAGTGGCACCGCAAGGATCCAAGGATTACCTGCTTCCGCTCGTGGCAGAGCGGCCGCCCCGCGGGCAAGCATGAGCCGCTTGTCCAGCCGGGTCGCCACAGCGGGTGACGCTTTGCCACCGACCGGCGCAGCAAGTGCGGGTAGAGCTGGATTCGGCCCGCAGCAGAGCACCCTGCTAGGCACCACACTGCGTCCTCGTCCCAGCGCACTGGCGTTGCCCTTACCTTTGAAACAGGACATGGTGCTAGGGGACAGAACGAACAAGTACGCCCCCGCGACGAGCCTACCCTCCAAACTGCCCAACCGCGTGACAGCACGACCCTCCTGCGCAGCTACCAGCGGTGCAGTCGGTGCCAAAGCCTCTTCACCTTCTCGCCGTATCGACGCCGGCCGGCCCGCCGTGGACAGTGCGCGCAGCTTCGGCTTCAGGCCTCGCGCCTCCCAGATCATGACTCCCGCCCGGATCAGATCCGAAAATGCCAATCTTGATTGAAATCGCACCCTTAATATCAACGCCGCTGCCCCTCATCCGACCCTGCTTCCCATATTGTATCCCACATGCTAAGGCCATCTTTCTTTTTTCAAGGTATATGCGTGATGTGATCGTGCATCGTTGTAATCTGTGCAAAGGTAGCGCCGGACCAGCCGTCGTCATCCCTTATTCAACCTGATAGACTATATGTCTCTGGCGGTACATTCGACCCTTTTTTGGCCTTTTTCTCAGACTTAATGGTAGTACTTTCACCTATCAGGCCCAGAAGCCACGTTGCACCGAGAAATGTGAGTACTAGAGCGTGACCATTGGGTGTGGTTGTCC
This sequence comes from Tranzscheliella williamsii, assembly GCA_023212725.1. Lineage (NCBI taxonomy): Eukaryota > Fungi > Basidiomycota > Ustilaginomycetes > Ustilaginales > Ustilaginaceae > Tranzscheliella > Tranzscheliella williamsii. The sequence goes on along the minus strand of JALBYF010000083.1, from coordinate 20,334 downwards.
GTCTTGAGCCTGCAGCCTGTAGTCTGTTGCTGCGGGCCAGGGAAATGGATGGAGACGCCGTAAGAGGGAATAGTGAAGGCGATGGCGTGGGCAATCTCGCCAGCGGTGGCTATCGATGATGGTCTTCGGATGGACCGATCGATCGTGATCGATCGTGGCCCAGTATCGCTGGGCAGAGGCTGAGCCACTGTTGCTCTTCATACCTGACCTTGTCGCCTCACACAGTCACACACGAACAAAAGCAGAGCGGCATACAGGCAGCGGTCTGAATTCAGCGGAGGCATGGTATACGTCCAGCTGATGTGCGCCTTGGATTCACTTGGCGCTTTTGCTCTTTATTACAGGCACTAGAGGCTGGTCGGTTACTTGTGCTCCTTGACAATGAAGCTCGGCTTGCCGGTTTGCAAGGCGGTCTTGATGGAGCCAAACACCTGCACCTCCATCTTCTTTTGCGTCTCCACCGTCTCGGTGCCCATGTGCGGGAGCAGGGTGATGTTGTCCATGGCCAGCAGGCGCGAGTCGATCGCCGGCTCGGCTGGGTATACATCCAGGCCGGCGCTGGCAAGCTTGCCGGACTGGAGCGCCTTGATCAGCTCTTCCTCGTCCACGACACCGCCCCTAGCTGTGTTGACCAGAATCGAGCCGGTCTTCATCTGGTCGAACTGCTGCTTGCCGAAGCTCTTCTCCGTCTCCTTGTTGAGCGGCAAGTTGAGCGAGACAACGTCCGACTGAGCCAGCAGCTCCTGCTGTGACTCAATGTAGGTGAAGCTTGCGTCCGCATTCGGGTTCGGGTTACGGTTGTGGTAGATGATCTTCATATCAAACGCCTGGGCACGGCGCGCCAGGGCGGATCCGATACCACCCATGCCGATGATGCCAAGCGTCTTGCCCTCCGGATCGTGCGCAGGCTCGAGTCCAGACTTCCAGCTGCCTGCACGGGCATTCACCTCGGCCCGGTAGTACTGCCGCAAGGACGAGAGGACGAGGAACATGGCCGTGTCTGCCGTAGCATCGTCCACAGCGGAAGGCGTGTGCGAGACAATAATGCCACGTTGCTTGGCAGCAGCCACATCGATTTGGTCGTACCCGGCTCCATTGTGGCAAATAAACTTGACTGACGCTGGGAGCGACGAGATGAGCTGCGCATCAAAGACCCCGATCTTATCGGCAGAGTCGTTGTGTCTATAGATGGCAACGATGGAAGAGTACTTGCCGCCTTCTGAGCACGCCTTAATGAACTCTTGGCGGGTGGGTGTGTCTAGCGGCTAACTCGCCCAAAAGGTGCCAGAAAGAACAGCGTCAGCCCTGTCAGTGACATGACTCTATCGCCCAGCGCTGCGGTGTAGGTGCCACTTACAAGTGTTTCGGCCACTGCGCCAAGGTCATTTTTGAGCTCGTCATGAGCATGGACGATGGTGCCGCAGATGAGGACCTGAGGCTTGGAGCTAGACATGTCGGACACGCGGACGGGTGGATGGTTTAGAGAGAGGGATTTTCCTCCCGATGATAAGCAGTGTAGATGGGGGGATGGTCAACTGGAAGCAAAAGCATGTCGACCGAGTTTGACGTTATATAGGCGAAGGCGCCCTCACCGCTATACAATCGACCGACCAATTGACCGGAGAATCTACTGCCAATCACTCAACACTACACGGCCACACTCCACACTCACTTGGCTCAGCCCCACGATGATAGGGTTCGATCGCGTGCCTTGCCTGCATTTGTCCGAATTCAACGAGCCCCTCTTTCCGTTGGCCCACTTAATGAGAGCACGCAAAAGGACCGGGTCTGGAAAGCGGAAAACGGTACCGCCCGCGGGGGAGAGCAGAGAGCAGGGTCGAGGCTCTTTGAATTCCGCCGAGGTCGGTGTCTTGCCCTTGCACTGGGGTTTATGAAGTTGTGGAGCGGGTGCGTATGCATCGTAGCCGGACCGCTCCTCCGGTTGTACGCCAACATGCGTTCGTGCCTCTTTCGCGCGAAAAGCATTAGGACCGGATTCACGATTTTTACCGATTGTTAAACTGCATCTAGTAGGCTCCGATCTCAGCGTTCTTAATGGATCGATGATTCTGGCTTAAGCTTTGATTGAGGCCAGTTCCAAGATCGGCATCGATGTGATCAAGCGTGCCGGCGCGCTTCTTTCCTCGTTGCCGTGCAGAGAAAGGCAGGAGCGTGACGCTCTGTCCGTCCTAAAAATACACAGTGCTCTATCACAGTAGTGTTCTATCACGGCGCTCTATCACAGTGCTCTTCTGCTAAACTGCATCTTTATTGCCGGCTTCAGGCAGATCGACATTTCATATGGCGGGAATCAGTAGGAAGTTCTTCTTCTATAGTGGCGTTATAATGTTGCTCGCGTTTCCGCTGCGCTATATGCGTACTCCTAACTGAAAACGTGTATTGGATTCTTTCCTGGACGAAAACCCTTATGTATAGGAAGCTATCGCTGTTATACTAGCTGTACTTAGGCCTGGCGGTGATTTGATTGTGCGATGCGTGTGAGGTCTTCTTGCGTCGGTCGATACGTCTCTGTCCGTGCGTCTTTTTTGGCTCTTGTAAGTGCCGTGCCTCTTCTAGCCCAGGCACAAGCCCGCAGCCATTCGTCCCGGGCCTTTCTTCTTCCTCGCCCCCTTTTCTCCTCCATCCTCGTTTGCTGCTTCGTACTTCTTCAAGCAGTGTCACGGCCAAAGGAGCTATGACGGATCGGGCTCAGGAAGCTTATTCACACATCACCGAGAACCTCTCCTTCGACTCTCACGGTGTCCCCGAAAGTGTCGATATGCCTCACGATACTGCCCCTATCGGGAGCCACGGGGACATTGGAAACTCTTCCCCTGTCAACGCTAATGTGTCAGAGAACAGTCCTGCAGGCGCCGTCGCTACCCCGTTCAAGCCAGCCAACGGTGCTTCTGCCAACGGCAATGGCGCAAACGCAGACGCCAAGTTTGCGCCGGGGGGAAAGGTTCGAGTAACCAACTATCCCACCATCCAGAACGCGCCGTTGCCTGCTGAAGGAAACGGCTCCTTCTCCAACCTTCATCTCGCTCTCCTCATCCTCTTCACTCCCGCTGTCTTGCTTCGATTGGTTCCATTCGTTAACCCCAAATGGTTCGGCTGGTTCAGCTACCTGATCCTCTGCGCAATCACCGGCGTCCCTGTTACTGTTGCCTACTGGACCGTCATGTCAACCTACGGCCCTCGTAAGAACGAAAAGGTCCAACTTCCCGGAAAGCCTCTAGAGCATTACATGGAGATCAAGGATGCCGATTTGAGGAAAAAGTATCACGGCGATAAAAAAATCCCCTACCAGACCTTTCACGATGCCTTCTTTGACGGAAAGATCGAGCCCAGGATGCCTTTGAGCGAGCTGCTCGAGTATCGGTGGGATTGGTGCTCTATGCAGTTCACCTGGCCGCTCTTCGAATATGTCTTTTTCCATTTCATCCCTGACATTGTTATGCACACCGCTAAGCAGGACCAGACCCAGATCCAGGATAACTACGACCGAGGTGACGACTTTTACGGATGGTTCCTCGGACCGCAAATGATCTACACTTCTGGCATCATCTCTGACCCTACCAAGTTCGAGACGCTTGAAGAGCTGCAGGACAACAAGCTGAACCTTGTCTGCTCCAAGCTCAACCTGCAGAAGGAAGACCGTGTTCTCGACATTGGCTGCGGCTGGGGTACCTTCGCTGCCTTTGCCGCCAAGAATTACGGATGTGATGTCACTGGTGTGACGCTCGCCAAGACCCAGACTCGATTCGGCAACGACCGAATCAAGAAGAACGGCATCGACTCGAGCCAGGCTCGAATCCTGAACCTTGACTACCGCGATATCCCCGTCCAGCCGGGACACTACACCAAAATTATTTCGCTCGAGATGGCAGAGCACGTTGGTATTCGACACTACAACAAGTTCCTTTCCGACGTCTACAACCTTCTGGACGATGATGGGATTTTTGTGTTCCAGGTCGCTGGACTGCGACCCACATGGCAGTACCACGATCTGTGCTGGGGTCTCTTCATGAACAAGTACGTTTTCCCTGGCGCTGATGCTTCCTGCTCGCTTGGATGGGTGGTCGACCGGCTGGAGAAGGCCGGATTTGAGATCCGATCGGTCGACGTGGCCGGTGTGCACTATTCGGCTACGATCCTGCGGTGGGCGCAGAACTGGGAGTTGAACAAGGAGCAGGTGGTGGCCAAGTACGGAGACCACATGTACCGAGTTTGGAGCTTTTTCCTCTGGTCCAGCGTGATCATCGCCCGAGAAGGTGGCAGTTCGGTCTTCCAGTTTACGCTGCACAAGAACCTCAACGCTTACCACAGGGTTGAGGGCGTAAAGTCGCACGGCGGTCTCTTGCCCCGCCCTCCCATCAAGAGCTTTACCAGTGTTTATAAGTAACGCGCTCCTCTTTTTGCAGCGCCCTCCCTTGCTACCTTGGGGACTCGGCCGCGGAGGACCACATCGTCTTACCACTTCGGACCCCCAACTTCCAGCCTCACCCCTCATCTCCTACTCATGCTTCGTGACCCCGGAATTATGCTGTTTTGGACGGACACCTCTGGACATCGCCACGCTACGCCTCTTTGTAAGGTACCGATTTCTAGACGGGAAAGCTGTACGAAAACGAGCCACGCTCCTTGTCGGCACCGCCTCGTGAACTGTAGCCTCACTTTGCTCTGCTCCTCGCGTGCTTTTCGCTTTGCAATGACTGTCATGTATACTTACATACGCATCGAATTCCTTCTTCTCCGAGAGGGAGTAGGAAACGTGTAGCGTGAGGCGATTCGACGGAATGGATGGAACTGGAACCGCAATGATTTAACAACAGCTGTCCGTCGCTTTGTCGCGCGTGCGAAACGGTTCACGTTGAAGCTCCACTTGGAGCTGCCCGCTTTTCAGTGCATCAGCGTGAGCTGAGTGTGAGTATCTGTGTGGCTGGGCGATGTGGAAATGAAGCTGAGTCCGGCATCGACGCTTTCCATTATCTTCTATGCTTCCGCGCCACCATCCACATCCACATCTAGCTAGCCTTGTCACCACAGACCCCTAGCAGTGCGCGCTGTTCTGCCTCGTTTGCGCTTCCTTCGCTCGATCATCCGTTAGCTCGCCACCTCGTATCCGCTTCGACAGTGCTTAAAATCGCTGCGCAAGATGTCGACCAACTACTCGACCGCTCCTCCGTCGTACGCGCCGCACAAGGGGTACACGGCAGTCCCCACCTCGGATGCACAGGCGCCTTCTTATGGAGCGGCAGGGGCAGGCGCGCCTCGTAATGCCGACGAGGAGGAGGATCCGGACGACTTCAAGTTTGGTGTGACCGTGTCGCAGTCGTCGCGCGAGATCCGGGGCATGTTTGTGCGCAAAGTGTACAGCGTGCTCTTCTTGCAGATCCTCGGCACGACGCTGATTGCGGGCCTGATGACGTCGCACGGCGTTGCGGCGTGGGTCCAGGCGAACCAGTGGGCGTTGATTGCGCCGCTGGTCGGCAGCCTGGTGACCATGGGCTTGCTCTACTGGAAGCGCCACTCGCATCCGACCAATATGATCCTCCTCGCGCTGTTCACCGCGCTCGAGTCGGTCTCGCTCGGCACGGTGATCACGTACGTCGACCAGAAGGTCGTCCTCCAGGCAATGGTCATCACCGCCTTCACCTTCGCCGGCCTCACCCTCTTCACGCTCCAGTCGCAGTGGGACTTTAGCAGCCTCGGCGCATGGCTCTTCGGCGCGCTCATGTTGCTCGTCGGCGTCGGCTTTGTCGGCGTCTTCCTGCCCTACAACCACGTCTTCGACCTGGTCATGGCCGGCTTCGGCTGCGTCGTCTTCAGCCTCTACATTGTCTACGACACCTGGCTCATCCAGAAGCGCCTCTCCCCCGAAGAGTGGGTCCTCGCCAACCTCAGCCTCTACCTCGACATCCTCAACCTCTTTATCAGCATTCTCCGCATCCTCAACGGCACCCGCGATGACTAAACCCCGTTCTCCTCGCCTCGCTCTCTGCTTCCCGCTTTGGCTTTCGCTCCGCTCTCGTTTTCCGTACCGCTCCTCTTTGTCCATACCCTGTGCCTTGCTACCTGTTACCCAGCCTCTCTGGCCTGTCAGCCAAGTGCGATGCGCTGACGGTCTGCACTCTTTGTATATCCCGCGTAGGACCCAGTGTTCGTGCTGCTCTGCTGATTGCCGGCTGTATCATGCTTGTGCGGGTGTCACGAAGCCATGCTGAGGCGTTGCGGAAGTGGATTGATCGCGTCGCGATCGATGTCAGTGCGGAGGTGGTGCGTGTTACTGCGGGCGGGAGGGTTCGTGTGGCGGCTGTGAGTGGGGTGAGGATGGCGGGCGGTAGATGCCTTTGTAGTGGACGCCTGGGGGGACGAGGCCAGCCTGGGGGGGGAAGAGAGAGGGTTAGTCAGCTGGGTGGCGGGGGTGGGGGGGATGGGGATGAGTGCTTACGCGGTCGAGGAGGCGGGCTACGGGTTTGGAGGGCTGAGCGCCGAGGGCGAGCCAGTGGCGGATGCGGGAGTGGTTCCACTCGAGACGCTTTGCGGGGGGCTGGGGGGGCGGTGCGAGCGCGGGCGCGCTAGTCATCAGCGCGCCATGCCCGCGCGCCCCCACCCCCCCCGCCACCGCCACCACCGGCACCGCCCTTACCACCGGATCGTACTCCCCCAACTTCTCAATCGGCCGTGCATCGCGCGGCTTGCTATCGTTGATCGCAACCACATGGTAGAAGGGATTGTTCCGCGTCCCCTTGCGCGCGAGCCGGATCCGCACCACCATCGCAAAAACCTCTCCAAGCCCTGTCCAAGCGAGTGCCAACGTCCAGTTCAGCAGTCCCGTTTGCACCGCAATTGTTCCGTCGGCCAAGGCAACCTCTCGAATAGCAGCCCTGCAAGGTGATGGTGACCAGCAACGGAGCGCGAAGAACGCACATCCGAAAGCGAGTTTTTTGTCCCGCTCCCGCGTCCACTTCTACCGGCCGTAAGGGAAATCCACCATCTCCTTTTTTGTTAGATCTCCTTGAGCCCCGATCTGGTTTACCTCTTGGGTGGCAGTCACAGCGGCAAAGCTGACGGACGCAAGCAGATATGCATAGACATGTACAATACAGATTGGGCAGGGAAGGGCGGTGGGAAGCAGAGGACGAGATGATCAACAGGAGGGTATTGGGATGCTTATTGAAATGGTTATTGGGATGGTTGTTGGATTGGGATGGTTATTGGGATGGTTATTGGGATGGTTATCGGGATGGTTGATGATTATGGTAGCGGCAGTGGTGGTAACCAGAGCGCTGTGTCACTTCATGAGCAGTTCGAGGGCGCGGGCTGCCGCATCGACGTCGTGTTTGTGGCGGCGTTGTTGGTGGGGCGGGGGGACGTGGTAGGAGAAGGGGTCATGGGAGTCTGCGGGTGGGTTTGTGCCGGTGGGGGGTTGCTGTGGTGGGAGATGGGCGGTGGCGGCGTCGAGGGCAGCGCGCGCGTCTGCGTCCTTGAACTTGGCGGACTTGGGGGGCGGGCGCTTGCGCTTGAGGGCGGTGTGTTTGGCGGCGGCGGCGGGCGCGGGTGCCGCGCCGGGCTTGGGCAGCTTCTTTGCGCGCGGTCGCGCAGCCATCGCGCTTACGTCGATCCAGGTGCGGTGCGCTCCGCAGTCACGCTTGGCGCATCGATCCGTGCCGCCGTGCTCCGTGTCTGCTGGGTACCGCTGTCAATGCGTGGTGGGCAGGAAAGGATCACCACGGCAAAAAAAAGTCAATTCCATAAACTCACACTTCTGCATCGTGCGCCGAGTCCCGAAAGCCATGTCAAATCGGCCGAGACTTGGATGTCGCGCGATCGCAACGGCCACCATTGCGCAGCGGCTTCGCTGCATCGCTGCCGCCGACCACCACCTCTTTCCGCCCGTTCCACAACATTCACAGCCATGGTAGCATACGCCGACGCGAGCAGCAGGATGGTGGATACGTGCATGGCCGCCCAGTGTAGGTACCCCGTTCGCCGCGCGCCCGACCGCCACTGACCCTCTCCTTCCCGTCCCAACAGGCGCCAAGTGCGGCAAGACGACATGGCGCGGCTGCGGCAAACACGTCGACCAGGTCATGGCCTCCGTACCCCCCGCCGAGCGCTGCGAGTGCCCGCGCAGCTAGCTCCACACCCTCCGCGCCGCCATCGCGCACACTGAACCGATATTAGGATCTCCAAGGTCCACTCCAGTCGTCTGTGGAGCGTTGCATCCTACTCAAACATGATTGATTGCGCATGTGACTACACGTGTGAACTGGAAGTAATGCTGAGTTGGTGGGGAAAGTGGTGATAGATGCTACGGAGCAATAAGTACGGAGGATCGAGCTCCGATGTCGACGTGGAGCTTAGTTAACAGGCTGGTCTTGGTTGGCGCCGTCGTCCGGCTTGATCTTGTCGTCCAGGGCGGTCTTGGTGCTGGGCACCGCTTCGCTGCGCTCGAGCTCTTCCATCTCCTTGGCTTTGGCGCTCCACGGCCCGTCGCCAAAGGCGTGGTTTAATGCCGACCAGACGTTGTGAACATAGTGGACGTCTAGGTCGTTTAGCACCGCCTTGGGCACGTCCGCCTCGACGTTGGGCTGGTTTTGCGCTGGCAGAATCACTTTGGCAATCCCGGCCCGATGCGCCGCCAGCAGCTTCTCCTTGAGGCCGCCTACAGGCAGTACCATACCCCGCAGCGATACCTCTCCGGTCATGGCCAGCGTCGGCGATACTGTGCGGTTGGTGAGCAGCGAGGCCAGCGACACGATAAACGCCACGCCGGCCGAGGGGCCCTCCTTGCCGATGGCCCCCTCGGGCATGTGCAAGTGCACATCCTTGTTCTCCAACAGACTCTCACTGGCATCCTTCACGATCCCCAGATCGTATGCGTTGGTCTTCATCCACGAGAGCGCGATCGAGGCCGACTCCTTGATCACCTCTCCCAGCTTGCCCGTCAGCTGCAGCCCGCCCTTGCCCGGCATGATGGTCGTCTCGATCGGCATAAGCGAGCCTGAACCGTTGCCCAGGTACCCGAGACCCGTCGATACACCCGCTGGCATAGCACCCGTGAACAGCCGGTCCTTGTGGTAGACGGGCGGCCCCAGATACTTGCGCAGGCTGTCAATCGTGATGGTCACCTTCACGTCCGCCGGTACAGCCATGGGCCTTCGATTCTCTGTGGTGACCTTGGCCGGCGCCTCAGGCGGCGCTTCGGGCCCTGGTACCTTACCATCTTGGAGCGGCTCACTGTCAGGCGCTTTTTCGGTACCGGGCGCCGAAGGCGATTCCGGAGTGGAGGTCGCAGAGGGTTCGACAAAGGGAGTGACGTCGCTGTCCTTATCGTTCTTGGCGTTGCTGCCAGCGATTCCCGATTTGGGCTCGCCCGTGCTCGTGGGCTCGGGTGGTGGTGTTACCGACTGGGAATTGCTGTCGACCGAGCCGGCAGCAGACGCATCAGCAACATCCTTCCTGGCAGCTGTCTCCACCTTTTTACTGGCGAGCTCGCCCACTTGGGGCTCGGGGAACACTTGCTCCCCATGCTCCTTGACAATGTCAAAGGCGATCTTGCGATACACCTTTTCGAGCAATTTGCGCAGACCTCGTACACCGCTTTCCCGGGCGTGGTGTTTGATGAGGAATTCGATGGTCTCGTCGGGCAACACAATGTTGGCATTCTGTAATCCGGAGGCTTCCTTGGCCTGGGGGGCCAAGTAGCCCCTCGCAATGTGACGCTTCTCATCGGCCGTGTAGGAAGACACTTCCATCACCTCCATACGATCCAGCAAGGGTTGGGGAATCGTGTCGAGGGTATTGGCCGTGCAGACAAAGAGGACGCGCGATAGATCGACAGGAACATCCATGTAGTGATCCAGGAAAGAGCCATTTTGCTCAGGGTCGAGCATCTCGAGCAGCGCCGATGAAGGGTCGCCGTTGTGGCCCCTGCCAATCTTGTCCACTTCGTCAATCAAGATCAGGGGATTCTCGGTGCCCACCTTTTTCAGAGCCTGGATAGCTTTGCCCGGCATGGCACCTACATAGGTTCTTCGATGTCCCTTGATCTCGGCCACGTCACTCAGTCCACCGACGCTAAATCGGAAGAATTGACGCTCGACAGCCCGTGCGATCGACTTTCCGATCGATGTCTTACCGACACCAGGGGGTCCTACTAGACATATGATTTTTCCTTCCACCGTGCCCTTTAGCTTGCCAACGGCGAGGAATTCCAAGATCCGATCCTTGACGTCTGTGAGACCGTAGTGGTCCTCGTCCAGGACGCCGGTCGCATTGGAGATGGAATAGTTCTCGGGAGAGTGGACTCCCCATGGGATGTTGGTGAGCCAGTCAAGATAGCCTCGTGTAACATTGAATTCGCTGGCGGCAGGCTCAAGCGTTTGCAGCTTGTTGAGTTCTTCGTCAAAGACTTTGCGAACAGACTCTGGCATTCTCAGCTCGGCTGCCTTCTCCCGGAATTTGTCGACCATTTTGTCCTTGCCATCGCTCTCAATGCCGAGCTCCTTCTTGATACCTTTGAGCTGCTCCATGAGGTAGTACTCACGCTGCCGCTTTTGGATCTTGGATTCCACGTCTTTGCTGATCTTGCTCTGTAGTTGAGCGTTCATAAGTTCCTTCTTAAGGACAACAAGTGCCTTTTGCAACCTTTCTCGGATGTCGAGGGCCTCAAGGACAGACTGCAGTTCGCCGACTTCGCCGGTAGAGACAGCAGCCGCAAAGTCAGCGAGCTTCTCAGGTTCCTCAAAGACGTTGCCCGCTCCCTGTGAAATGGAGAAATTGGCGATTTGATCACGGAACAAAGGGTTGAGTTGCGCAATGTCCTTGAATACACTAATCAGCTCCGACATTACTGCACGAATGTACTGGTCGTTTCTCTTGTCGTAAGGAGCGGCGGCCAGGTTGGTGACGTTGACAAGGGAAACGGTATAGTCCTGCAGGAAAGAAGTCTGGAATGGCGCCGAATGGGACGGCATGCCTTGACCGTCTTGAGCTGTTGCTTCATCTGTCGTGGCGACTGTGGTATCAAGAGGTGGCGCAGACGCGCTGGGAGCGACATCCTGCCGAACTTGTGCTGCACTGGCATCGTTGACCTCGGGAAGCAGACCGTCGTCTCGGGCTTCCTGTTGAATTTCATGAACACGTGCTATGCTGGCTGCCTTTGCAACCTCGTTGGCTGCTTCGTCACTGATGGGATTGGCGGGACCAGCTCCTTCTGTACCTGGTGGCGGAGATGGAATGGTTTGGCCGCTCGGAGTGATCAGTTCATCAATGCGGATCCTTCGGTGAGGGTAAAGCACGGCAGTGATGCCCTCTTCTTCGTCAGACTTGGTTTCACCATCTTTGCCCTTCTTAGAACCGGTCTGTCCACTCCCCTGGACCGGAAATACACTGGTGACCTGAGCGAAAACACCCACTTTGTGAACTTTGGATAGGTCGGTGATGACGTCGGCATCTTCCTCCTCGTCCTTCAATAAGAATGCACCAATATAGGGTTGACCGCGCTTGAGAGACTCCTTGATGGCTGCACATACGGCCTTGTTCTTGATGACAACGGCTTTGTAGAAACCTGGAAAGAGGGGACGTCGCGTAATGGGTAAAGCGAGGACTTGAGGATAGACGGAAGGCACAGTGGAACGGGAGATAGAGGTGGAAGAAGAGCCGGAGTTGCTGCTCCCCGAGGCCGAGCCAGGAGCGGAGCCGGAGCCGGAGCTGGAACCGGAGCCGGAACCGGAAGAGCCACTTTCGCCAGCTGAGGAGGCACCAACACCGCCAACAGCAGAGCCTGAAGCGGACGCGGACGCTGTGGACTCATTTTTTGGTTTGTCGTCACCGCGGTCTTGACGCTTCTGATCCTTTTCAACATCGTGCTCTTCGCCTTGCTCCTGCTCGCCCTCTTGAAGCATCCTGTCTAGTTTCTTGGTACGCGGGAAGAGCTGCGGGGACGAGGTGAAGACGGAGCGGCCATGACTGTAAGCCGGCGATGCTGAAGTCGGGAAGAGCCGCAGACGAGATGTGGGAGTTGAGTGGCTGCTCGAGCTGGGCAGGCGCGAGGTGGATGCTACCGAGGCTAGCGAGCCGAGCCCTCTGACATTGGCAGGTGCTGAAACCCGCAAGCGAGCTGCGTTGCTAGCGGCGTACCTCTGCGAAGGAATCATGCTGCCAAGCTTGTATAGGCTGTGACGGCGGTGATGGACACGAAGCAGTTGAGGGGCGTTGGCGGCACGCTGCCCAGGATCTTGCTTCTAAGGCTGCCAGGGTTCGAGCAGCTGGATCAGGAGTAAACAGGAGAGCACCGGTGCCAACGTAGGTTTGCGGGGGGGTGGTGTGAAGACGAGAGCCAACGGGGAAGTGGATCAAAGGGAAGCCATATGGGATGATCGCAGAGGGCTGGCTTTGGCCTGCTTCGGAATAGTAATGGAATGATAATCCACGGCTGACTGTGACTATTCCCAAGGTGGAGCAAGTACAAACCGGCCAATTACCGGCTACCTTTTGAGGGCTGCAGCTGAATACAAATCGGCTGTTTGCTTGAGTTGCGTGGCCCTCACCGCAATACTCAGCGGATTCGCAATTCGAGTCGTGAATATGTGTGAGTGGCTGAGTCGACCATGCCATAAGCCCATCAAAGGTACGAGGACGTCGACATAGACATCATTGTTGCCACTTGCGCAGCCACCTCGCAGTTGTAGTATGATTGCCAGCTAGTAGCATGGGCAGTACTCTACCCTTTATTGGGAAGCTTGCGTGAGCGAGAAGCCCTGTAGGGCTATGCAACAGCGGGCGGGTCACTAGAATGGCAGGGGCAAAAACGCTACCCCGATCACCATTCCTTCGGTCTAACATTTTAGAATCACGTAAAACCGTTCATGTGGCGGTCCTTGCGCAGCTCATTCCCCGTCAGTAGATGCATGCCACCTCCATTCGCGCTTCTTCCTTCTCTTCAACTGCTCCCTGATCCATCATATTTGTTCTCTTCCGCTTGTCTTTACTTGCAGCTAGGCGAAGCCATACACTTGCTACCCTGGTACGAGCTTTGCTAATCTTCTGGGCGCATCCTCTTCTCTTTGTTCTATTTCCGCTCTTGCGATTCGTCTAGATCTGGTCCTTCATACTTGTGTTTTTGTACCGCTCCTCTACGATCTCTTGTCTTCGGGCTCCAAACTTTTATCTCAGCATCGCACAATCCTTTCAGCCTCAACATACTGTGAAGGCGCTACGTGCCAACCCGAGTACTGAAACCCCTTAATCTTGACCAAAGCTCACCAAGCACAACATCAGGGCAGTTTGACATCATGGGTATCCCCAAGTTTTTCCGCTTCATGTCCGAGCGGTATCCGCTCATCAGTCAGCTCATAGAGGAGAACAAGATTCCCGAGTTTGACAATCTCTACTTGGACATGAATGGCATCATCCACAATTGCTCTCACCCCGACGACTCAAACGCTTCGTTCCGTATCACCGAGGAACAGATATTTTTAGCTGTTTTCGCATATATAGAGCACCTCTTCTACAAGATCAAGCCCAAAAAAGTCTTCTTCCTCGCTATCGATGGCGTTGCGCCGCGTGCCAAGATGAACCAACAGCGATCGCGTCGTTTCCGTACCGCCAAAGAGGCTAAAGAATTGAAAGACAAGGCAGAACGACGTGGCGAGGTCCTTCCCGAAGAGGAAGCATTCGACTCCAACTGTATCACCCCAGGTACCCCCTTCATGGCCAAACTTTCTCAGCAGCTCCAATACTTTATTGCCAAAAAGATCACTGAAGACGCCGACTGGCGCAATGTTCAGGTCATCCTTTCTGGCCATGACGTCCCCGGCGAGGGCGAGCACAAAATCATGGAGTACGTCCGTCTTTGCAAGGCTCAACCCGACTACAACCCCAATGTTCGTCATTGCCTTTACGGGCTTGATGCCGACCTGGTCATGCTCGGTCTGCTCAGCCACGATCCCCATTTCTGTCTCTTGCGCGAAGAAGTGCAGTTTGGACCTCGGCGAAAGTCCAAGGGATCCCTGGAAACTCAGAACTTCTTCCTTTTGCATCTTTCTCTCTTCCGAGAATACCTTGACTTGGAATTCCAGGATCTGCGGTCCTTCCTACCCTTTACTTACGACTTTGAAAGGATCATTGACGACTTTATTCTTCTCAACATCTTTGTTGGCAATGACTTCCTGCCACATCTGCCTGGTCTGCACATCAACGAAGGAGCGTTGGATCTCCTCTTCAACATCTATAAACGCGTCCTTCCCGCGGCTGGTGGATATCTCAATGAAAGTGGTGTCCTACGTACCGACCGCCTCGAGCTCATCCTTAACGAACTGTGCAAGGTCGAAATGGAGCAGTTCGAGAGAGATTACGGCGATTCCGCTCCACACAAGGCCAAGATCTCCAAGAAGACCAAGGCCATCGGCCAAGCCAAAGCCAAAGGTGGTCTTGTTTTGACCAAGCCGCAACGAAAGCTTTTCGATAAGGTTCATGCTTTCATCATGGCGCAACGGCATGATCCTGCCGGCGCTCCGAAAGAACTGCTCATTCCCGCCGACTTGCCCAATAAGGACAAGCGGTTCCTGGAAGATCTCGCTTCCAGCCTCAAGCTTCGAACCTCTTTCAACAAAATCGAACCCGCGACGGGACTGGCTGCTATTACGCTGGCCTTCCCCTCGATTCCCGTCGATCAGGACGACAGCGACGGCATTTCGGATGAAGACGAAGATGATGACAGCGGAGCCGATTCGGACGACGAGGAAGAAGAGACTGTGGCGGCCGAGTCTGCGCCCAAGCGCAGCACCGCCGCACAATCCGAGTCCGACATTGCTGTCGATAGGGTGCTCAGCCGTTACCTCAAGGCTAAGATCGACACAGCCGATGATGACGAGATTGACGTCGAAGAGGACTACCAGAACCGCCTCGATGCTCAAATGACAACCTGGAAACGGGATTACTACAAGGAGAAACTTGAAATCGATTACAACAATGAGGTTGAGATGCATAAGCTCGCCTACCGTTACATTGAAGGCCTTCAGTGGGTACTGCGCTACTACTACGAAGGCGTCGCATCCTGGAGCTGGTTCTACGATTACCACTACGCTCCCAAGATATCTGACCTCAAGAACGTTAGTCAGATGAAGTTTGATTTCAAGCTTGGCACGCCGTTCCGGCCTTTTGACCAGCTTATGGGGGTTCTCCCGGCTCTGTCTAATTCACATATCCCTCCCGCCTTCCGTGATCTTATGACCGATCCGGATTCTCCCATCATCGATTTCTATCCCACCAACTTTGCTGCCGATCTCAACGGCAAGAAGCAGGAATGGGAAGCCGTGGTTAAGATTCCTTTCATCGACGAAACAAGGCTACTTGACGCCCTGAACAAGCGCGAAGTATACCTCTCTATTGAGGAACGGAAGCGGAACGACTTTGGCCCTTCACGAGTGTTCACTTATAACGAGGACGAAGAAACGTTTTTCCCTTCCAGCCTTCCGGGAACTTTCCCCGATATCGTCCACTGCCGAGCCAACGTAAAAGACTTTAACCTTCCTACGCTGAATGGTAGAAAATTGGTCCAAGGTCTGCCAGATGGCGTCGAGCTCGGTGTGCGCGCCCTTGCTGGATTCCCCAGCTTGAAGACGTTGCCTCACTATGGCCGCCTCGGTCATCACGGCGTCAACATTTTCCAATCCGAATCTAAGGGCGTCAGTATGGTGATTACTGTCGAGAACACATACGACAACATCAAGGCCGAGGCCATTGCCCAGTCCATGATTGGCAAGCGCGCGTTCCTCAACTGGCCTTTCCTGGCCGAAGGTCTTGTTGTTGGCGTTTCGGACCACCTGTTCCGTTATGAAATGGGTCTGATAAATGGGCAGCAAAAAGTCGTCGCCAATCAGCATCAAAATGATGCACAGAACGACTTCCTTCGCAAGGCTGAGCAGGCTGAGTACCGATACAGCAAGCGTATGGGCGTGCTGATTGGCGATGTGGAAATGCTGGTACATGTCCGACCGCTGAAAGGTCTTAGGAGACTTGATGACGGCGCCTTCATCAAGGACTACGAGGAGAGCCACAGCAAAGAGGTCCACCTGCCGGTTCAGCTGACCGTCACCAACGTCGTTCATGACGATGCTCGATACCTGGAGTCGCCAGCCAAGCCCGTGAAAGAAGAATACCCGGACAAAACCAAGGTCTTCTTCCTGGGCGAGCATGCTTATGGGATTCCTGCCCACGTGATCGGGGCTACCGACTCGCTCCTCGCCATTGAGGCTGCCTTCTTCCCTAATCAAGCCAAAGAGAACGCGCATCTACGACAACTGGTCGCCTCACGGGCGCGTGTTCAGTACTACCCATCCTACCACGTCGCGAAGAAGTGCGGATTGACATCATTGGCGCTTGCCAAGCTCACCTCGAGCCTAATGCTGTCCTGGAAGGATCAGAAGGTGAACGTTGGTCTTAGTCTCAAATTTGAAGCCAAAGGCGAAAAGGTTTTAGGATACTCAAGGAGGTCGGCAGCGGGATGGGAGTTCTCGGACCAGACGCTCGCGCTGGTTAAGGACTACGTTCAGAACTTTCCCGAGATTGCACAGATGCTGGCCCACAAGTCCGGGGTTGACGTCACTCGAGCCTCGCAGGTTTGGGACGACGATGTGGTGGACGAAAAGATGGCCGAGCTCAAGGCCTGGATCAAGGCCAAAGGTGTCCGTGATCTTGAAACAGTCCCGCTGTATGCCGAACAGCTGCCTAAGGATACGATCCAGCAGATCGAGGCGTTCACTGCGAAGCTGATGAGCCTGCGAACCGCTAACGGTGCAGCTTCTCAAGTCAAGCGGGTCTACGTCAAGGGCATTCCGCGAACTGCGCTGCTCAAACCTGCCCACGCGCCGTTCCGTTTGCAGGCTCAGCGCTTTGAGCTCGGCGATCGGGTGATCATGGTCCAGGACAGCGGCAACGTCCCGCTCTCCGCTCGCGGTGTGGTGGTTGGCATCAACAGTACCTCGCTCGAGGTCGTGTTCGACGTGCCATTCCTGAGTGGCACCACGCTCGGCGATCGTTGCGCTCCGTATAAGGGAGCTACTGTGTCGTTTGTCAGCGTCTTGAACCTCAGCCAGCCACAGTTTGTCTGTGCTGGCGCCGCCAGCGTCAGCGATACCAGTGCTTCTGTCGGCAGCGCCCTCGAACGGACACTTGGACCCATTAGAGCGAATGGACACCAAGGCAACGGCAGTGGCCAAAAAGCTGGACCAAGCAACGGACATGGTCACGGTGCCGGTTCGGGGGGCCCGTACAGACCGCCTAATGCGTTCACGCCCAATGCTGCCGCGACACAAGGTCGCGGTCGCGGTGGAAGCACGCAGATTCTGCAGCGTCCTAAGCAGCCGCGCGCCCAAGTTTCGCAGGACATTGCCTTTTCTGGCGTCGCGAGCGGAACTCACCGGCCCGGCCGAGCCGCCTCGGCCGCTCAGAGCTCTGTCGAGGAGATCAACCCGCTGATGGCTGCCTTGGGGATCAAGCCTCCCGCCAAAGCCGACGCTAGTGTCGACACTGATGCCAACACTCGCACTGCACCTGCCCACCGTGGACCGCAGCGTGGCGGCGGTCGCGGCGGCTCTACTGCCCAGCGAAACGGCGCTCCTTCGGCCGCTCCAAACGCTCCATTGTCGGGCAAGCCTGCGCCGTCGGCTTCTGACGCCAGCGCGAAACGCGGCGGTCACGGTGGTCGCGGCCGTGGCGCCGCACCCAGCAAAGGCCACGGCGCTCCGCGCGGCCGCGGCGGTGCCGCTGCTTGAGCAACCCACTCCTCCGCTCTCCTGGTTTGCCACCACCGTCCTGACTCTGTACACCTAGCTCTTGTGCCACCGTTCTGTCCCGCCCGTCTTTTTCTATACGCGTAGAAAGTGTGCCGCGTTGCCCCGCGTTACTGAAGATGCCAGACAGGCAGTGCCAAGGGGTGTCAGGACACTGCGTGACAAGCGCGTCTGTGGCGCCCAGTCGCACGGGCGCCGTGGTCAGGATGATGGCTGCGTCATCACGTTGCGGGGTGCGTGCGGCGCAACTGGAGCGGACAAGCGACTGCCTGTGAGAGCGTCGAACAGCTCACCGCACCACGCGCGCACCATCGACATCGCAGGCGGCACAGCCATGGTCGAGATCGCGCCACCCAACCCCAGCGCGCCGGCCGTCGGCTGCCCGGACGACTACAGCCGCGCTCCGACGCTGAGCTCGCCGACATCGCAGGGCATCTCTACAAGGTCCCCGTGAGCATCCTGCGCGGCAGCTACGCGCGCTTCGAGTCCCTCGCCACCCACCAAAGCCGAACCGCGCAAACTCCCGCCCTCACCAACAACACCCTCACCCCGCTCGTCCCCGCCAGGTTCTTCGCCTGGGAAAACGCCGCACATTCCGTCGGCAAGGTCTTCATCGGCCTTTTCTACCTGCCCACCATCCGCCGCGGCTCTATACAATTCGTTGCACCTTTGCCCTAGCGCATGTAGAAACACCTGCCGAGGCGAGTGCCAGTCGGCCGTCCATTCCGGGCGGGATCACATTCAGATTCGAGATATACAGAGAGAAGACGGGCGTTGAAATTGCCACGGAACAGGAGGAAACGTCTGTAGCGGGATCTTGCGAAGGAGGGGAGCGGCTCGCGTGACCGTCGTCGTCGGCGTCGTCCCAGCGAGCGGCTGGCAAAGCGGGATATAGACAAACGAGACTGGCTGAGATGCTTCAGACAACGCGATGCATGGCCGTCTATAGTCTTTGTGCAAGGCACGAAGCATGATGTTCGGAAGGGGTGAACAGTTGTGAAACCGAGAGGCGGCCGAAATCACCGGAGATGGGTCAAGGGCGGTCAGAGCCAAGGATCGAGTAGGCTGAGCGGTGCGGAAACTATCCCATTCGGGTCTTGTTCTCTCGCTCGGCCTGTCGAATGCGCTCCTCGAGCGTCTTGGACTTGTGGAGCTGCGAGGCGGTCAAGCGGTCGCGCTCGGCGGCACCGCCACGGTCAGAATACCTCATACCGTCAGCTACGGAGCCTTGATAAGAGGAAGTGGTGCGATGCAGCTCGGTGTTGTTCTTGTTGTTGGACCGGTTGGTGTCGGTCCGCTTCATCTTCTTGTCAGAAGGACTGGACATGCAGGAACCCTGTCGAGGTTACCGTATCGAACAGCGGAAAGGAAAGAGTCAGCCGGTGGACGAGGGAAAAGAGGCAGACAGGCCGCAAGGGTATGTCGGGGGCGCACGGATGGATAGAGACTTACCATCTTGGCTAGAGTATTGTCTGTCTACGGGCAGAGGTGATGTGGTTGATACGCTGTTTGGCAGTTGCTACGAGGGAAGTTGTTGCGGTGGCTGGGCGATGTGATCTGAAGTCGCGAGGATGTGTCTTGTGGTAGAGATGATGGTAGCAAAGACCGCGATAACGCTTTGCGCGGCCGGTTTGGGATGATGGCCAGGCGAACTGCGACTCGAGGGCATCTGGCAGGTTCAAACTCCACTCTATGCATCAGCCGGCTGCTCACTGCAACGGCAGATCGCTGCGGTGAGCCGGTATGGTGAGCTCCCCGCCATTCTCCCATCTGTACAATGACAATCTGAGTAAGCAACGACGCTTCAGTTGAATACAACCCGTTTCCCTATTTCAGATTCCGAGGTAGCACAGTTGAAAACTCCAAGTAGTGCTAATTAGTATGTGCGTGCGTATTTCTTGGAAAGTGGTAGAATAATATTATGATGAGGGGGGTTAGTTGCCAGGTAGCCTTCTGTTCTATTTAGAGTAACCGGCAGTCATAAGCGTTTGATTTGGGGCTGCACAGGAGCGTGCTTTGCATGGACCGCCCATCCTGCTGCAAGGCTGTCGTGACCCACTGTTCGGCTCAGCACAGCCATCCTACACTCATGACTGGCTCTGGTCCTGCTCTTGCCCGCTGATCGCACTCCAAAACGCTCCGCTCCCTAACATGCCAAGTCTGCGTTTGTCGAGCTGGGCAGAGTACACTCACACTGCTTTGTTTCTCTTGACAGATGGTCTTTGAGACGGACAGTGGCGACTTGGCTTGAGGGCTGTATATCTTTGGCTCAGCAATGGTGGGCTGTGTTGTATGTTAAGATGGTCTAACACTTTTTGAACTCTACAGTATTATAGAAGGGAAATGATTCATCGACCCGCTAACTCGCTAACCCGACCCGGATTCCCGATTAGCGATCCGGCCGAATGCTTTCGTTCAGCAGTCACAGTAGCTATGATCACTTTCACCACATCACTGTTGTTACATGCTATGTACTGTACTTTGTGAGACCAGCGAGAAGCTCTGAACAGCGGCCTTCCAGATGATGCCA